>JBAMJV010003948.1:0-74614 GCA_037951105.1 Echinarachnius parma | reverse complement strand
AGCAGAATAAGTCCGGGGATAGACACGGACTATAGTTTGCAGTATTAATTAATTTTGCCTAGAGGCGTGTGGGCTAGAGCGTATGAAATTTCTGCGAGGATCAAAAGTAATGAACCTTTCTTGGCTCACCTTCTTGCTGTGTCCACTTGCTATTCCAGTGGGAACGTATCGATCTCCATACCATTTCTAGGTAGTATTTTCATGTATAAATGTACATTTTTCTTCATATTACTAGAGAAGTTTTTATTTTTTGTAAAGGTTGTTTTACACATTCATACTGGTGAGATTTGTCTAGATGCTGAGAGACGAAGGCTTTAATTTACAGGGGAGAGCATACACCCGACTTCTCCAGTGCCAATTACTTGGCTGTCAATACTGTACTGAAAAATGCTGCAAAAAACGTGGAATCTCAACCATTCTATTAAAGATGCTATTTTCTTACAGATTTTCTTTTTAAATGTTTTGTGTTGTTGTTGTATTTACAAGTATATAGTCAAACCTGTCTGGACCAATGCAATGTTGTTGTTTTTCTCTTAAGGCATTTAATTGTAACTAAAATTCTGTTTGTTTGTTTAATCCTTCAGGAGAGTGGGCTATCTTTGCTGAGGGACAGTATGAACCAAGAGGCTGACGTCCCTCACATATTTGTCGTCCTGGGCGCTTCTGTAAGTATAATTTGTATATTTAGTTAATATTAATATTTTATAGATATAATGTAGTCACTTTGATATGCTCTTTTAAATCAGGAGTTAAAAGTTTACCCTTTGGACAAGTAAATTTGCTATCATATAAAAACAAAAATTATTGAAAATCTGAACATTTGGGTTGTCTATTTCATGTAACTAAATATTGGGTTCTTGAATTTGGGTGGCAAAATGACAATTTTAGTGGGCTTGAATAAGCTGCTGGCCAACTTGTAGTCAAACTGTCCATGTTTGCTGTACACATAATCACACCTTGGTAGATATTCTGTTTTGTGTATTATTCATCTGTTTGCTGATGGCACAGTCGTGTCAGTAAAATGATTTCCTCTACCAGTTTTGGTGGCCATAACTAAATTCACAGGTACCAAAATTATATTTCATTTCTAATTTGTCTACACTCAGAATCACACTCCATTCCATGACCGAAACAGCAATTATGAATGAGGTTAATTGATATGGAAGAATACAACATTGTCATTGCCAATTTGACATATTTAGTTGCCTAATTGGGCCACCAAAATATGAATTTCAGAAGTTTTTGGTGGCCCAAAGTTACGTAGCTTTTTTGTGGCCAAGGGCAGCAGGCCAGTCTTAGTGTCGGGCCCTTTAATATTCAATGCTAGAAATTAACTTGTTTTTTGTTTTTCCAAACAAGATTGGTCAAATTCTAGTGGCCTGAAACCTCAATCTGGTGGCCCCGAACAAAGAAAAACATTACAACTCTTTTAAATATTTGGTTGCACATTCGCTATTCGGGCCAGTGTAATTTAGTTTCAATGAAATCTGTTGGCCCGAAGCTGATTTTGAGTTGCCCTGGCCGGCGGGGACTGAGCTTATTTTGTGCATTGCCTTTATATTGAAGTGTGTTTGTCTGTCCTGTTCCCAGTGGAGACATACATGTACTGTATGTAATAACCTACTTACGATGGCCAATTTGACCAATTACGACTGCCTCGCGCCCTCGACGTGTAGGTACAAATCTGATTACCGCCTTTTTGTATTCAATTATTCAACTCCTGCCCTTTTTTAATAGTGTACCTTAATATGTACTATTTAAATGCCTGTTCAGGCCAGGTGAAAACTTGGCATGATGTGATTACGTAGTAAAGGCCACATAATTCTATCTACCCGCCGCACACAAATTGGCAACACATTGTCGCTTCGATCTGTAGACATAAAGGCATATCGATAGACGAGATGGCCTTTGGTGTAGTTGAGTGAGCTATGTTCATTGCATTGTTTTTTCATCCTTTTTCAACTCATGTACTCATTGTCAGTTCATCAGCTGAACCTATGTATACAATAAAAGCCACAATTCTTTCGCTACCTGCTACACACAAATTGGCAACACATTGTCGCTTCGATCTGTAGACAAGAAAATCAATAAACAAGCTGGCCTCCAGTGTAGTTGAGTAGTGAGCTATGTTCATTGTATGTTTTTTTTTCTTCAACTATTATAGTGAACTCATTGTCTGTTCAGGTGAAAGCTTGGCATGAATTCTCTCTCAACCGGCTACACACAAATTGGCAACACATTTTTTGTTTTGATCTTTAGACATAGGCAAATCGGTAGACAGCTTGGCCTTCTGTGTAGTTGAGTGAGCTATGTTATATACATAGCTCTTTTCCTTTTCTGACTCTACCCGGCATCTTTTAGTTTTTAGAATTTGTCTTTTTAAATTAAAACAAATCAGTGAAGTTTTAAAATTTAAATGTTTATTTATGAATACAAAAATTTCATGAGGCCGAGTAAAGTCTGAAGAAAAAAACCCAGAAGATCTACTCTACATGAATAGAACATAGCTCAGTCAACTACAGGATGAGCTGAATTGCCTATAGATTCATAATTTTCTTCTATTTATGATAAAAGTGATCAAAATTCCTCTGAATAGCAGATACAAGAGAGGAAGAATCTATTGTATATAAAGACACAATGCAACCTCGCCATGGCATTGACATGCGATGTACATTTATGTGAACTGAATTCCATATGAAATGTGAGCATCAACATCCATTGCATTGCCAAAGGCAACTAAAGCCAATACACAGGGGGTGGGGGGGGGGGGGGGGGGAGGGGAGAAGGGAGAATTTTCATTGACTTCTTCCTCATTCCCAAGGAATAAAACAAATTCCTCTGAATGGTAAATCTAAGAAAAACTGAATTATATTGCATGTAAGACACAATGCATCCTTGCGATTGGATTGACTCAACATGGGCTATATATTATGAGCCCTTCATAAAATGTATGTATCAAAATCCAGTGGCGTTGTGAGAGTAGACCTAGTAAAGACCGGGGGGGGGGGGGGGGGGGCAAAAGAGTATGATTCCCCATGTGGGGGGGGGGGGGGGCGCAGGGTGGGGCAGATGAGCTTAGTTCCAACCTACTATCAAAAGCACAAATCAAATGATAGGGTTTTTAGAACAAAATAATGTTAAAAAAAAAAAAAAATGTGACATGACATGATTACTTGGGTACTCCGATACTTTGGTACTTTGAGATACTGAAATTCCTGTGGACTTTGTATATAACCCGCCAAATTCCTGTAAGAAAGTTGAAGTTAAGTATGATTTCCTGTATTTCTTTCTGAATAATTTGGCTCTCAGGAGGGTGTTTCACAAAGAAATATTTTGTCATTATGACACATTTTGATGGTGGCATTATGGGGACATTTTGGCAAAATGTGTATATTTTGCCAAATTATGGCCCAAATTTCCATATAATGCCACCATAAAAATGTGTCATAATGACAAAATATTTCTTTGTGAAACACCCTCCTGGATGGTAAGAATATGAGCAAAATGGGGCAATACCCCCCCCCCCCCCTGCCCCCCCCTGCCCCATTACCCCTTTAGCTACACCGTTATCAGCACCTTTGCTTCCTATACCTTGACCTTCAAAGTCTGAGTGACAACTTATAATTGGTATGTTTTGTTGAAAGGAATGAATAGAATATGACAACATATGGCCACAATGATTATCATTGATTGCAGATACACATGTATTTACCTTTCCCCATTTTGTGTGTATCTTGTAAAATTTAATTTCCGTTTTTTTATATGAAGTAGAAGATTGGAACATGAGGGTAACTGGATAACAGACTAGAAATATATTGGAATGAAATAATACAAATGAGAAAAATTGTTCCATTTCCGTTAAATTCCTTTCCCGAATTTAAAGAATGCATGTTGTGAAAGGAATTTTAGCAACAGTAGATGAATGTTGTGTTTGCCTTTAATATGCCTATTTATTTTATGCAGGGCTGATAAATATGTCAACATTTTACTTGCCCAAATAAGCAACTTTGAAGTATTACATACTTATAATATATATGGTATGCGTTTGGGGCCACAAGATTCAGTTTTCGGGCCAACAAAATCTGAGAGATATTTATTTTACCTGCCCTTTAGGAGTTTATTTTTTAGAATCTTGGGGAATTTTAGCAATGGCAGATAAAATGTTGTGTTTGCCTTTTATGCCTATTTATTTTATGCAGGGCTCATAAATATGTAAACACTTTACTTGCCCAAATGGGCAACTAAAAGTATAACATATTTTGTTGGCCCGAAAACTGAATCTTGTGGCCCCAAACACATATGTAAATATGTGAATATGTGTTTGGGGCCACAAGATTCAGTTTTCGGGCCAACAAAATCTGAGAGATCTATGTATTTTACTTGACCTTTAGGAACAAAATTATGTTCTACATACATATGTTATTTTTTAGAATCTAGCTTCCACACAGTTTTTGTGTATTCTTCTTGTAGCCTTTTCCCCCGGTTTCCTTTCCATGGAAGAGCTCTGATACCCCTTTCATAATGCGCTGATTTTCATTGGATGCGTCCGGACACATCCGATAAAACGGCCACTATGAATGGTACAGAGGAGAAATATCAGGGGAAATAGCCGATAGAAAGAATAGAAATAGGTGATGAAATTCTCCTGCTCCAGAGCAGGAGAAATTCTCTTTCTATCGGTGTGACTCCGATGAAACGCTGTGTTTGAATGGGTTTTGTAGAAAAACACTGATGAAACTGGTCAAAGGTCATATTTTGTTCCCGCCACTGTAGCGCCCAGCTAGCAAGCGATTATATAATAACTCTTCACTTCCGGCCGAGGCTCGCCCCAGCGATCGAGTGATTTCTCCAGCAGTATGAATGGCGCACGCGGGCAAGCATCGGTTTCACCTTTGTTTACATTTATAAGGCAAATTCTATTTGTATTTTCATCAGTGTGACACCGATAGAACCACTATGAAAAGGGTACGAGTGTTGTTGAATGACCTTGAAGAATCTGGATTTAGAAAATGGGTTGTCTTTCGCAGTCCAGTCCATTAGTGTTATTGGCGTAGAACTGGGTGAAGATAATGTCTTGTACTTGTATCCATTGAATGGCCTGCTGCCCTTTTAAGTTTTATGTGGAATTTATGCCAATACTATGATTTACAAAAGAATATTTGTGTGAAAATTTGAATATGATTGAAAATGCATCCTTCGTCATTCCAGGACATCGCAATCTTGTATGCCTTATTGCCTTTAATACGGAAAATCTGCTGATACTATTTCTGTGCGAATTAGACAATGCATGAATAAGATAAAATGGGTATTATGTGGTACTGACTGGTAGATTGAAAAACTGTAACTGAACTAGTATCATAGCATTGGGGGTACTTTAGGTCTATTAAAAAAAAATGTTACCCTCATGTTTGTTATGCCTCCGCCAAAGAAGTGGTCGGAGGCATTATGTTTTTGGGTTGTCCGCCTGTCCGTCCGTCCGTCCATCCGTCCCGTTTTCCTTCTTACGATATCTCAAGAACCGGTTGACGGATCAATTTCAAACTTGTTTTTCTCCTTTTGCAATTGCATGTGTGATTATAATTGTTTCATATTTGTTTGTTTCTAATTTTCCTTTCTCCTCTCTCCTTATTTCTTGTTTTAGGGTGATCTAGCAAAGAAGAAGATCTATCCTACAGTTTGGTAAGTTCACATCATAATTGTTGGTTTGACATTAAACAATTTGTCTGAAAGCTTAGTATTATCATGGAAAGATATTATAAAGGTATTATACTTTAGACTCTGTTTAGACTCCGTTTTGTAATAAAGATATTATAAAGGTATTATACTTTAGACTCTGTTTTGTATACAGAGAATGAAACGTGTCATATTGTACCACATTCATTAGCTCAACAATGGACAACAAAAGTAGTGTACAAACTATTATTTTCAAAATTGTATTTCTGTATTGGCTATTTGGCTTACATTTTTTTCTCACTTTGATGATCGCACCCCTTTTAATCACTTTTGAAATTCAATTCATACACAGAGAACCTCCCCTTTGCATGCCCATAAAATTAATACAAATTAATGTTGAAGAACGGTCAACGTTTTTGCAATTATGGCATGCAGTGACTCTGAAATGTATACATTATTCTGTGCCTCATATAGTACATGTATGAATACAACCTTGTTCAGAATTAGCCTCCCAAATTTATTTGTATACTGCATTTAGAAATATTTCCCTTGCCCATCAATAGCGAAACCATTTTTGTTCATTTTTTTTTTAAACATACAAATACATGTAAAATGCAAGTGTAGGACAATTCATTTTCCAAAATGAAACAGGATATGGAGCCCAAAATATCATTATTTATCCAGCTATTATGTTCAGAACTTAGCTTCACAAATCAGGTATTACTTACATATAAATTTCTAAATAATTTCTACACATTGCATTCTACATTGAAGTCCACTATAAGAACATAATTCAATATATTCAATTCAATTCTGTTCAAAATTGTTTCAGGTTCACAATATCACATTGGTCAGTTCATATAATAAAAACGTCTGAACATCAACATTATATGACAAAAGCATTTAAATGTACATACATACATGATACATCATCAAACACATCGTCATTCAGGAAACTTGCTATTTTCTACACATTGCATTCTACATTACTCCGCTGTCACATTAAACATAATTTAGAGAGCTTGCTGAAAGCCACCAGTATGAAAAAAAAGGAACAAACATGGAGAAAGTCCCTGGATGGACTTCCTGTGCTTTCACTCCAGACATTCTGTGACAATCATATTTAGTCTTGATGATTCAGACTTTTGCACTTTCGCTCAGACATTCTCTGCCAATCATATTTAGTCTTGATCATTCAGACTCTTGTTTGACAGATTACTTATAAATTTTATTACTTAGACTAAACTTAAAAAAACCAAAAACAAACATTCAAAAGAGAGATAATCAGAATTGATTTAAAAGTCACTTTATTTCAGGGCTAGTGAAAACCGGCTAGTGAAAATCATGACGATATCAGTATACATGTGTTCTAACATGCAGGTGTCAGAATATGTATGTATTGGCAACAACCTACTGTAAATAGTGGTTCTACATTAAACATGATATCATCATAGGCGTACCAAGGGGGGTGTTTGGGGTGTTCAAACACCCCCTTGAGCAAAAAAATCACTGTTTTAGGTGTTCCAACACACCCTCACTACCATGACTACACCACTGAATGAAGCTAAAACACCCCCCTTGAAAAAAATCCTGGTTACGTTATAGCATTATGAGTCTCTCGTAACTCGTGAGGGTACTCTCTTACAGCCAATTAGTAAACCTCGCAACCCAGTTAGCAGCGACAGTGCTGTAGCTGAAATATGATAACTAGCATGCATGCATCATTATATTGGCTCCTGTGCTGATGTTAATTTTCAGATCCTGGCTTATATTGTTTGACAATTGGAAAAGGAATTTGCATCAATTGGTAAATCGGAAAAAAAAAAATTTACGCTGTCTTTTGCATACATGTATTGTAGACCGTATGTTTCTTAGAGTAAACATTGGCCCTACCTCAAACACGACCCCATTGCGATTCTTTTGTGAGCTTGCGCCCTTGGTACCAATTAGTAAACCTCCCATCCCATCTACCTTAACGACTCGGTGGCGGTGCTGGGGCTGAAACGTGATAACTGACATGCACCATCATCTAGACTCCTTTGTTGATGTTAATTTAGCCTGGCTTCAAGCCTTTACAATTCAAAAAGAAATTTGCATCAGTTGGTAGTATTATGCTCAGTGTCAAAAACATACAATACATATTTCATAATGTTTTTTATATATATAACATGTTTAATTGCTAATTTCTTCTAGGAAACAGGGCCCTAGATACATGTTCTATCTCAAGTACGACCCCATTATGATTCCCTTGTGAGCTCACGCAAAAGAAATGTTAATTACCCAACTTAGCTCCAACATAAGACATAAATCTAATTCAATGTTGGTTATCAGTCATGAACTGAATATACATGTAAGCATGCATAGTTATGCTAGTAAAACATCCAGTCATGGCCACAATCAACTTATACTGTGTATGAGAATTGAGAACGGCAGAGTGATGGAAAACAAATATTTTCTTTATTTTAATTGAAACTCTTGGGAAAATGAATCTGTCTCTTTCTTTTAACAAGTTGACTTATGGTGTTTACAACTCTACATAAACAAGTCCTGAAGAGTTGGGACTTGGGAGTGGGGGGGGGGGGGGGGGGTGGGAAATGTTAAAGTTTTTTTTAGGGGGAGGGGGGGAGGGTGAGGGAGGGGTGTGATACTGGGATTTCATTTGTAATCCTTATTAAATGCTATGGTAGCCCAAATTAAACTCTCTGTGTACTGCACTATGAATGGGCTATGAAGTAAATGCACATGTTGTGTATCGATCCCCAAATATATAGAAGCGTTACGATGTACTCACAGTAGGGGTTATATGAAGATCTACGGTACATGCCATTAATTTTGACTGGATCTATTAAATATGATAATAATCAGACATGACAAGAAAGGTATTGGTATGATTGAAAATGAATTGCCATAATTAATCAGAAATGACAATACATGTAGTCTTATAATTAAAGCATGCATACTGTTGACTGTTGCATTTGAAACATTGTCATTAATTGATATCAAATCAATGAATATATATCTAATATAATTACAGCAAGAGTTCTGTTGACTCTCCCATTTAAATCACTCATAAATTATCAATATCCTCATCGTTGCAAGTTGTGCGATGTAGGATGATATTAACATTGTAATTGAAAGGATAAAGATGATCATGCATCGTTGTGCCATCAATATATTAATTGGGCTCGTTAGTCGTTAATCAGAAATTTCTTTGAGGAATGGCAGGTACGAATTTTGTCCACTGTTGCATTTTAAAGGGATCTAGTAACTCAGTTGGCAAGTGCAAAAAGTGATGAGTGATTTAATAATAAAATGTGTATTGGAGTGATCTGGTATATACATATGTATGTCCACAAAGTAATGTGTGAAAATTTCACGTTAATTGGATGTTTTTTTGCTGAGATATGAGTAAAAATGCAAAGTGATACTCACTATTACTTCTTGTACTTACTTTGTACACGGCATGAAATTATCCCGTAGACAATTTCATATCTGAACACTTCAATCGTAAATATCTTTTGAACGAAATGGAAATTTGACCTTGTAACCGATCCCTGTCCCATGCTTTTATTGTTAATATGAATATAATAAGGTATGAGAGAACCACTAGAGTTCCAAGTAAGTTTTGAGGATTTAGACAATGCTACTAAGTCCCTTTAAATCATTATTTGATTGGATTCTCATTCAGCAGTGAGATAGAGTAATAATGAAATTAAAAGGTAAATAAGAAGGTGTTGATCAAAATTGTTCAAGATGCTGGTGTGATTGGAATAATTGCGCTCATGAATCAGAATGGACAAGCTGTTTTCATTATCAATTCAATTTAATGATTTTATTTCTTTTTCAAAAAAAAAGAAAAAAGAAAAGAAAATGTACATGATAATAAAATGAAAATGAAAGGAGGAACCTGTGAGGAAGCAAAGCTTGCATTTTTACTTAAATTATACAATAAAAATGTATTTATTTTGTATCAACAAATACACAACAAAATGAAATATATATATTAATGAACAAAGCACAATATTATGATACAATGGGAAAACAAATTTGATTGGCTGTTTAGTGTTGCGATGGAGGATACAATAATTTAACATTTGAATGAATCAGGGCCCTGGCCCTGGTTTTTGTGTTCATTTGTTTGAAGAAGTATAATTTATGATTTCTATAATTGTTGTTCTCCCCAGGTGGCTGTACCGAGATGGGTTGATACCCAAGAAGACTACGTTCGTGGGCTATGCCAGGTCCGTTATCTCAATCGACGAACTCAGGAAGAGGGCGTCTCCATATATGAAGGTAAAGATTTGGTGATGATGATGATGATTATGACGGTGACGGGGATGGTGGTGATGGTGGTGGGTGATGGTGATGGTGGTCCTGGTGCTGGTGGTGTGGGTGGTGGTGGCGGTGGCTGTAGCGATGATGGTGGTGGTTGTGGTGATGATGATGGAATTTGTTGGTGTTGGTGATGATGATTGTGGTGGTGATGTATAGAAATATTTTAGAAATCTTTTCAAAAGCCAAGTTGAAATACTTTATTGTATCATCTTTCTCTGATTTCTTTTTTTCCTTCCCCTATGCAGCTAAAAGATGAAGAAACAGACAAGGTGAATGATTTCTTCAAGGCCAACCGCTACGTGAAGGGATCGTACACAGACGATACCGCCTTCGAACACCTCAACGATGTCCTGGAGACGATCGAGAAGGGCGGGCCGTCCAACCGACTCTTCTACCTCGCTCTGCCGCCCTCTGTGTTCAAGGATGTCACAGCTCACATCAAGTCCTCGTGCATGGCAAAGAAGTATGTCTTTGATTGTTGTTGTGTTCGGTAACCCATGGCCTATGTAAACCTGGTAGGGAACAGGATAACTGACAATCTCTTTAGATAATGCAGACATTGTTTTCCAACCATGGATAAATCTCGTAATTGCATACCCTCTTGTCTAAAGGTATTTAAAAAAAAAATTTTTTAGACCCAAATATTGTTTACAAAATTTTAATTTCTTTTATGTCCTTCAGTCCAATCATATGTCAATCTTTAACAATACAGAGGTGTTTAAACATGCAACTTTTCCAATTATTGTAACTACCATTGCAACAGCTAGAATGCTGCATGCTGATATTGACCTACTAGTTTATAATAATTGGACATTAACAACAATTGGAAAATGGTTTACGAAACGGGGGCCCTGGTGATTGGGTTCTAGACCCGTCCAGAAATGATGATACTCTTTCCAGAGGTATATATATATGGATATAGTTGTTATACATGCACTTTGCCAAAGAAGTGTATCTTTGATATTCTGTTTTTTTTCCCCACAGAAAGTTGTTTTGCTGTATAAATAAAGTCCATGAAGCTCCATCAATATCAGCTGTTAATTTGTCATGATTTTTAATCAAATTTGTTGTCCCATTTTTTACAATCCTCAGTGGCTGGACGCGTGTGATCGTTGAGAAGCCGTTTGGCCGAGACTTGGAGTCTTCGACGCAGCTGTCCACTCATTTGGCCGGCCTGTTCAACGAACAGCAGCTCTACCGTATCGACCACTACCTCGGCAAGGAGATGGTCCAGAACTTACTCGTACTCAGGTAGGACCAATATTTGCTGATGGGTTTAATGTTCGCTTTGGTCTACTACCAGATGCCTATAACTTCAATTTCCCCAACTCCAAATGCAAACCCTAAAACCTAACCCTAACCCTAACCCTAATCCAAACCCCTAACCCTAATCTTAATCCTTAATTATAATCATAAGCCCCCAAATTTATAATTTTCTTGTTGACCAAATGGCTGTAGACTAATCGGCAAGTTGCTGATATACGATGCTAGGAATTAACTTTCTTACCTGGGGGGTCAGTGTTGCATAAAGAGATGCAATCAATTGCAAAGTTACAATTAATCGCAAGTCAGAAATTGCTCCTAAATGCGCAATTATGATTGGTTCAAATGCGCATATTTTCTGACTTGCGATTAATTGCTACTTTGTGATTGATCACAACTCTTTATGCTACACCCTTCTCATTGCCTAGTCAGGCAAGTAGATTATAGAGATTTGTCAAATTTTGCTTGCACCAAAACCAGAATTGAGTGGCCCAAAACAAAGAAAATCATAAATTCTGTTCATTGTGGTTACCCATTATTAATAGGGCAAGTTAAATTTGGGTTTATAATGAAGTGTAGGTGGCCCAAAGCTAATTTTTAGTGGCCCCGGGCCTGTGGTGATGTGATCGATTTCATCTTTCACAGTTATTAATCATCATCATGTACTTGTCTACAAAGTTCAGACAATTTTCTTACTCTCGTATAAATACATGGTTACTATCTACACACCTACTTGCGCGCTTGTTCGTGGCAAGTAAAAATCACGCAAGGGCAAGTAAACAAATTAATATCACTCGCCCAAATAGGACAATAATCAAAATACTACAGCACTCAGTACTCAATATCACTTGCCCAAGTAGGAAAAAATCAAAATACTACATCACTCAGTAATTAATTTCACTTGCCCAAATAGGAAAAATCAAAATACTACAGCACTCAGTAATCAATATCACTTGTCCAAATAGGAAAAAAATCAAAATACTACATCACTCAGTAATCAATCTCACCACTTATCACTTTCCCAAATAGTTCATTAATATTGCTTGCTCAAATTGGAAACAATAGAAATACTACAGCACTATTGTTTACTTTAATTACCCATTCTTCGTTTCTCACAGATTTGCCAACCGTCTGTTCAGCCCCATCTGGAACCGGGACAACATCGCATCCGTCATCATCACCTTCAAGGAGCCGTTTGGCACCCAGGGCAGGGGCGGATACTTTGACGAGTTTGGCATCATCAGGTAACTTTTGATTCTCTTGTTGCGTCAAATCTGTTTTTGCGTTTGTTTTCTCACTGCAATAAAGTTCACAATGGATTATTAAACTTACGAAGATCCAAAATGCACGACCCTGTTCAGCATCTCTACATCTTGAGTGTATGGACAATTTCCTTTATTCAGAGATCTGTGATTGTGCTCGTTCAGCAATCCGGATCGGGATGCAGAACCTAAAATTTATTAATATGGGAAAATATAATTAATTTTAAAGGTGTGCACAAATTTAACCAAAAAAAACATTTCTGAGGTATTTTATAGATTGAGATGTTTTTTTTGTTGTTTCCTTGTTTCAGAGACGTGATGCAGAACCACTTGCTACAGATCCTGTGCCAGACCGCTGCAGAGGATATCATGGCCCGTTGCAGAAAGAGTTGCAATCGATTTTAAAGCTCATATGTGCTCAAATGTGTTGCAATTAAGTGCAACTTTACAATCGATTGCAACTCTTCCTGCAACAGCCCTCAGATGATATCAAATCAGAAAATGGAATTGATTTTTACCTTGCACAAGTTGGCAATTGCACAATCATTTCTAATTGAATTCATTGATGAGATGTTGTTGTGTTTGTTCAAACTTTGTTTCAGAGACGTGATGCAGAACCACTTGCTACAGATCCTGTGCCTGACCGCCATGGAGAAACCTGCCTCCACCGCTGCAGAGGATATCAGAGATGAGAAGGTCAGTCCAAAAAGACAAAAATATATTTTTTAGGTGCTGATCAATGTGAAAGGGATCTAGTAACTTTGTTGACAAGTGCAAAAACTGATGCGTGGTTAATAAAAATGTGTATTGGTGTGATCTGATATGTCCACAAAGTAATGTGTGAAAATTTCACGTTAATTGGATGCTTTTTGGCCGAGAAATTAGCAAAAATTCAAAGTAATATTCACTAACTCATTGCACTTACTTTGTACACGGCTAAAACAATCCCGTAGAAAGTTTAACATCCGACCATTTTAATCATAAATATCTTTTGAACAAAATGGAAATAAAAATTTTTAAAAACTTGTCCCATGCTTTTATTGTTAATACGAATATAACAAGGTATGAGAGAACCACTAGAGTTCCAAGTAAGTTTTGAGGATTTGGACAATGTTACTAAGTCCCTTTTAATAAAGGGAAGCCAAACACTGTCATTTTTTTGTTGTCCTTACTTTTACTGAGTGCACTCACTATTCCTGCCATTTCTTGTAGTATATTTCCTCTTGGGTATCACTTGATAATGATAATATTCAATGTTTTTGAGACCATTATCATCTGTTTTGACTGATGACTTCTAGAGGCTGCCATGTTCATGAGGTGAAGGTACCGAAGTGCATGAGCCCCCTGTCTATGAAGGACATATTGCTGGGGCAGTACGCGGAGGATCCCCAAGGGGGGGGGGGGGGGGGCTCGCTTTGGCATAATTAAAAAAAGCACCCACTCACAGGATAGTTAACTTTTAAATATTTATTGTAATGATAACGTGTTGGTCACAGTACTTGTTGTTTTATTTTAATCAGGGGAAAGTGCTGAAGTGCATGAGCCCCCAGACCATGAGGGACATAATGTAGTGCTGGGGCAGTACATGGGGTACCCATAGATTGGGGGGGGGGGGGGGGGGGGTGATGGGATGCCCTCATCATGGTAATAAACACTTTCATACATTTGTTTAAATATAAAATATTAAAATGTTGGTGCTTTTTGTTGATGTTTTATTTTCAACAACAGGTGAAGGTGCTGAAGTGCATGAGCCCCCTGACCATGAAGGACATAGTGCTGGGTCAGTACATAGGGGACCCAGAGGGGGAGGGCGACGCCCTAGAGGGGTACCTGGATGACCCCACGGTCCCCAAGGGATCCAACACGCCCACCTTTTGCATGGCCAAGTTCAACATCAAGAACGAGAGATGGGATGGTAAGAATTTGTTTTAAAATTTTTTTTTTTGCAAAGAAAAAGTCTTGATTATATTTCGACAAATAAAAATGTGAGAGTTTGGAGAGCATTGATTAATATAACCCATTCAGGACGGACTGATTTTGGTATGTCGGGACTAGTCCTGAATGGGTCAATGAACATTAGATGGAATCTTACAAAGAAAACTGTTTTTAATACCAAAGGATATTTTTGAAAAAGATTTATTAATACGTTACAAAGAAAGATGATTAATCTATTTTTAATCTATAAAAAAAAGGTTGGATTCCCTGGACTGTTGGAAGTGTTCTATATTACAAAAGACAAGTTATGTGAACATTTTATCCACAATACTAATAAGAAATTTTCAGCCCACATTTTTAGTTCTACTTAAACAGAAAAGATGGATAAAGGGTTGATGGGGAACATTAGGGTTGTAATTGGTTTCTAGTAATAAAATATTAAAAATGTAATGAATATAATATTTTGAAAGAAAAATATAAAGTTGCACCAATATAATTTGTTTTAAATCATGAATATGATGCATTATTAATGTTTCTCTTGTTTTTCTCTTTGGCTTTTTACAGGTGTACCCTTCATGCTCAAGTGTGGCAAAGGTAAGGCTAAAACTAGTTTTAAATTAAATCCTAATTACTAAATCTTATAAGTAAAGGAAAACAAAAGCAATTCCTTAGAAAATATCAAGTACAAAATAATATATGGTGAGCATCTTCTTCATAAATAAATAAATGATATGAACATTTATATAGCGCAGCTGCTATAAATATATACTCTACTGCGCTTACTTTATTATTATTACCCATGGTCATCAGGTACATTTCAAACCTACACAATGATATTGCGTACTATCTCACCTCCCCGGGGAGCGTACTAGCCGTGCTGCCACTGATGATGGCGCTAAGGCTAATTAACACCCGACCATGGTACCAATTTATACTGGGATAGCAGTGATATATCATGTTCTTTTTAAAAAGAAAACCAAAATGTAGGAAAGGGGAAGATTCTTGAAAGAGTTATAGCTTAGATTACTTTACTGTGAAGCTTGGGATACTAATTGGTCAGATTTGTGTATTAAACTACATGTATGTATTTTACTGTCTAGGTGATGAATGAATTTTACTAGCTAATCAAATAACTTGTTTCAGATTTTCTTTTGATATTACGCACAGTGGCGTAGCTTGGTCAGAATGTTTGTTTGTTGTTGTTGTTTTGGGTTGTTTTTTTTTGGGGGGGGGGGGGGGAAGAGGGGGGCATGCAAATTATTGTGCATACCTTATGTATTTATTTTTTCACAAAACATAATCCTTATGTTTTCTATTGTTTTTGTCAAATTGTTGGGGGGCACGTTTACAATGTATGCTATCAACTTTTTCCCCATCGATAGCTTTGAATGAGCGCAAGGCAGAGGTGCGGGTGCAGTTCCGCGATGTTCCGGGCAACATCTTTGGCGAGATCATTCATAATGAGCTGGTGATCTGTGTGCAGCCCATACGGCGCTCTGTTTTTTAAATTCATAAAATACTTATTTTGTTCACGAAAAAATGCATTTAAAATGTATGCTACCAATTTTTTCCTTCGATAGCTTTGAATGAACGCAAGGCAGAGGTGCGGGTGCAGTTCCGCGATGTTCCGGGCAACATCTTCGGCGAGATCATGCGTAACGAGCTGGTGATCCGCGTGCAGCCCAACGAGGCCGTCTACGTCAAGCTGATGACCAAGAAGCCTGGCATGCAGCTGGGCACTGAGGAGACCGAACTGGACCTGACTTACAAGTCTAGATACAAGGTACAATTTCAATCCAAAAAAAGAATAATAATTATAATATAATACACTCAATTTAATATGATTATTAATTCATATATATTTATCCCTGGTCATCAGATGTATAGTTTTTCATTTGTAAGATGTTTGATTGTGATTTGATAAGAAATTATGGAAATAGAGAAATTTCAAATTTAAACTATTGCTATGACCCATAGTATCTTTTCACAAAATTAGAAAATTAAAACAGTTCTTTGTGCTTTCTTCAATCATTTGCAGCCCTGAACCTATTCCATTCCAGTTTCTGAAATCCCCATAATCTTTGTACACAACCCACCCGGTTCCCGTAGTAAAGGGGTTAATGGATTTAAACCAGTCATCAGTACTGCAAAACTGATATCCTGTGATTAGCATTCCAGCCTACAACTATAGATTTTGTTTGTCTGTTGGTCGTCAAAGTTATTTAAAAATATCTTCCTTACATGGATGGAATGAATTTGTGGTCATGTGCCAAAGGAAAATAATTTGATGGTCAAATCTATCTCGTGTTTGTCAAATTGTATGCTTCACAGCTAAATTAGAGATTAAACTTTGCGTTAATTTTTGTTTTGTTATTGTCAGGATCTTCCCCTGCCCGATGCCTACGAGCGTCTGATCCTGGACGTGTTCTGCGGCAGTCAGATCCACTTCGTGCGAAACGACGAGTTGGCAGAAGCGTGGCGCATCTTCACCCCGATCCTTCACGAGATCGAAAAGACGAAACCAAAGCCCACCCCGTACAAATACGGCAGGTGAGTGTCGCGTGTTGTCAATACTCCAAAAAAAAAAGTGTCTGCAGAATGTTTTTTATCTTTAAATGTTTTTAATTGTCTAAGCTGGAAAGATTTCACATGGGTGGTGTTTATAGACAGGCTCAACTGTATTGTGATTAGTATTCTTTTTGTTATTCCATATTCATATTCATCGCTTTTATCATCATCGTTGCCATTGTCATCATCATCACTACTAACATCACTGTCATTGTCTTCGTCCTCGTTACCATCATCATAATTGTTATCGTCGTCACTATCACTATTGTCACAACCACAACACCATCGTCATATATCCATCTTTTCTCTCATGATTACGATCCTCAACATCGTTATTGTTATCCATATCATCGTTGTCCCCATTGTAAAAAAAACAACGCTACTACCACCTCTGCCACCTCAATCATTTATAATTAAATTGTAATTTATCCTTCTTGGTTTTGATAACTGAATTTAACAACTAATTATCTCTACATTATTATAATGATTTTCTCCATTTTCCCCATGTTTTCCCCTCTTTCTTTTTTAGCCGCGGTCCCGTGGCGGCGGATGAAATGGCCAATAAGAACAACTTCCTCTTCACCGGAACGTACAAGTGGACCAACCCAAACAAGTAAATGCATCTCGCCAATTATATAGTCACGTAGGATGCACAAATTGTTTGTTTTTTTTCCTTCTATTACTTTGAATATAGTATTGGCAATCATCATATTTGAAAAGAGTACTAAATGGCTTAAAGGACCAATCCAGAAAAGTAAATGCATCTCAGCAATTAATATAGTCAATTTAGAGTGCACACTTAGGGTGCACACTTAGGGTGGTCACTATATATGTGTATAATATTGACCACCTTTAGGGAAACAAGAAAAGTGACCACTGTAGAGAGGTGACCTCTATAGACAGGTTCTATAAAACTGTTTTTCTCTGCAGGGGATCACGTTTGGTGGTCATAGGCAGGTCGGCTGCTATAGACAAGTTGCCGCTATGACAGTTTGGGCTGTACTTTTTAAAGTCTCAATAAACCGAAATGGTGTCTTTGTATCCCAGCATTTTGTCATATATGCTTCAACTAGTCAAAATTATATTGGCAAAACATATATGTTTCTTTTATTCTATTGTAGACGACTGCATTTCAGGCGTCCAGTGATGGATTTGATTATTCCCACTCATTTGATCACCTAAGCCATTTCATATTTACTCTAAAACCCTGAATTACCCAAACTAATGAAATGACTATGAACGGGACCAAGTTAAATCAATAAATGCATCTCAACAAATAATTATGGTATATGTTTAATAAAAACTGCACAAATTTATATTAGTATTATTTCAGCCTTGACAATCACTTTTGAGATATTCATTTAGATGAGTGTTGTTTTGAAAGTGACAGAATTAGTGACCAAAACAAATAAACGGCTGACTAACAAAACAAAAAAGGGGAGTGGGGAGGGGGGAAGGGGGATACGAATGCAGGGGAATCATTAATTTTTACTCTATTCCTTTCAAATGTGTTTTCCTTTCTAGAGTATTGTGTACGTGAGACGTAAAATTAACAAATTAATTTGTAATGATGCATATGACGGTGATTTCACGCAGAAGAATATACATGTATATCGATGAATAATCATATTTAAAAAGAATGCCTTTTATTATTAAAAATTGCTCACTGCTTGTTCTCTTTGTCTTCAGTTTGAAATTACCTTTGGGTTCTTAAACAAGCCAGAGGTATCGTAACTTGAAACTGTATGTAGCATGTAGCGTTCTATTAACTGACATTATGTTACACTGTGTACTTAGCAGTTCTGGTTGGCGTTGCATAAAGAGTTGCGATCAATCGCAAAGTTGCGATTTAACGCAAATCAGAAAATATGCGCATTTGAGCCAATCAAATTGGCACATTTAGGCTAATTTTCTGATTTTGGGTTAATCGCAACTTTGCGATTGATCGTAACTCTTAATGCAAAAGCACCCCTCTGCACCATTTGGGGCTTTTCGATTTCACGTCTGCTATGTTGAATGGGACATGACGATGTCATGATTCAGTGCGCATACGGTGCACGTCTGCTCTCCTATCGACCAGATACAAAATCCCCTTTCTCTGGCTTTCAAAAATCTGGTACTGGGACGAGACGAAGTGGCGGCGCATGCACACGGCTTGAACTGTGACATCATCTTGCTCTAGTTCACATAGTGGATGTGCGATCGAACAGCCTCTATCATCACTGGTAGAGTAATCGTGCCTCAGTCACATTTGCCGCAGGGCATCCCTGCAGCGGCCGTAGTTTTTTGACAAATACCAAGGCAGACGCAAGGTATTCGCAAGGCGGCCGCAGGGGGACCATACGGGGACCGTGCGGCCAGACTGACGCTACCGGCATGGCTACGGCGTGTCTAATTGCTACGGCGAACCTAGAAATTAAAAAGTTATAACTCCGCACTATAATCCCACGGTGACCCCTGCGGCCTGTAAAAGATAAGGATACCCCACAGGGTGACCCTGAGGCCACCGCAGATATTCTACGGCCGCCGCATGCCGCCGAATCTCTTGATTTCTGGGGCCTACGGCCGCCATATATCCGAGCCATAGAGCAAATGTGACCGAGGCATAAGATATTCGACTCGCAATGTGTGCCTAGTTGTATTTCAACAGAAAAGTAATTGTTGGTGTGACGCATCATATGCAGTACTACTTAACTTTAGCAAAAACAAAGTGCACTAGTATTCAGCACATTGTGATGGAGCACATTTTGTATCAAACAAACTTCTATTTAGTTTGGCAAATTTGGCAGTTCTCTGCAAATAGTGGAATTCAGTTGATCTGTCGTTTGATTAGCTATTCTTTTTTTATCGGCAACAGTCTAAGATTGTGATTGTAGACTATAGGCGGTGATTTGCGGTGATAAATGGTATTAAATTGTATCAAATTGTGGCAATTCTTCTTAAGGCAATGCTCCCATTTTCTGTACTTTAAAATGAATGGACAATGGATTCTCCCATGAATTTGTCAACTCTTTTATTTAAATGATGAGGAGATAATATAAGTGCAATGCCGGAAACTTTCAGTGAAACCAATCACCTTGTTGACAAGCTGACAAACAATTGTAGAATTTGCAAATTGATATAAAGTTCATGATTATTAAACAAAAGTAGTGGTTTTCCATGAATACTACACTATTTGTTTTCCATGAATAGTATACTACCCTTTTTTTGTTGGTGGCTGGATAAAGAATGATACTGTTTGCATCACTTTTGAAATGTATGTTAACTAGAAGTAGTCTGAGATTAAATGGTAATTGTTAGAACGAATGTTGCAATCTTTGGTTTATGCAGATATGTATCTATTTTTTATAAAGACATAAAAAATGCACAATTATTGATTTATTGAACACAAATGTATTGGTAGATGAATGTATGGAGGAATGTGGCACCACTAGCATTGTAGCCTAAGAGAAAAGTACAGAATATTTTAGATCTAGTTTATGAAATTTGAATAATATTTCAGTTCGCTTCTGTTGGCACTGATTATGCTAGTTATACACGTACGTATATTTTGATAAAATATATATGTCCATATATGGCCTGCTTGTCATCAGGCAGTGACCACGCTTACATTGAAATATGAAATAGTCAACCGGTCTTTTGTCTTGTAGAGAAGTCGGGAGTAAGCGTGAATGATCTAAGTTGCATTCTATTTTGTGTTTTCCCCTCCCTTTACTTACCCTTCCCCCATCAGACTGTAGCATCCTTATGCCACGGAGTATCTTTCAGCATGGAAGCATCCTGTGAGTATGAGCAGATTACTTAGAGTGAACAAGAACGCGCACAGCCACGGGATTAGATACTTTCATCAACTGCCCATTTTCTTGTTTAATAGATATGTTAATTTATTTGTCGTTAAATAATTCTTGATACGTTTAAACTTATATTTCTCGTTGGGATTATTTCATTTTATTTTCTTGTAAGATTCTTTTGTTACCGACTGTTCTTTTTCTTGGTTTGTTAATAGTCTATTTCAATAACTTGTTTAAGGATGTGTTAAAATATCAATTTTTGTAGAATTGAAACTTAGAAAGTAAAAAAAACAAACATACTATGAAGAATTAATAACCTGCAGTGCAGAGTGTACTAGTTGATTAAAAAAAAAAATGAAGCATACTGGCAAAAAAGCTCAAAACCATGTCAATTCACATTTTTAATGTACTATTGAGGGTTAACTTTGCAATTTTTAAGAAAATGATTAGACCATTGAGGTGCCAAAGATAGCTTGAAATAATTGTGATTTTAATTACAATTTGAATACAAATTTGGAAGTTATCAATGTGAAATACATTTTTATTTGTTAAGATATGTAACATATCAGGACAAAGTTTCCTTTCAATATTTATTGTGTATTTCACAAGGGAGAGAGTACAACTTAATTTAAACTTGTTTGCAGTCAGATGCATATCCTATTATTCAAATGTATTGGATTAAATTCAATACATAATAACAAAAAAAAACATCAATCAAGTTGCAATATGCCGTATACTTCAGCTAAAAGTCTTGTTCTAAAAGAAAAATTCAATATTAAATCGTTCCATAGTGCCATAGCTATCGACTGTCTTATTCCGCCTTTGCAAGTGATTGCTAATTGACCAATTCTTACGCCAAAAAACCCCAGTGTATAGTTCATGTAGTTTCGTCACAACAGTAATTTACTTTGTGATTGTCTATTTACCTTATCAGTTTGTTAGAATTTCTGTGAAAATTCACAATGTCTAATTTGTATGAAGAAATGTGTACATTTTAAATACAAGCAATTAAATATTGTGTTGAATTTATGTAGAATGTATACATATTTTTGATTTCATATGAACAAAATTTCATTTTTATGCAAGAGGAATGAAATAGTTTACTTGTGTACAGTAGAATTTTATTTTGATGCAATTGCATAATTATATAAAAGCATGAACCAATTTGTGTTATTTTTAACAATTCACACTAATTTTTATTTATTAATCCGATTCCCTTTTTGTTGTTGTTACTGTACTGTATGTTCTTGATATGAGCCAAATGCTTTATAGTTTATATTTTTCAAAGAATTATATAAGCCGAGTACTATCATGTAGTTATACTTGTGAGGAAGCATATTAGATATTGATATATATATTTCTCTTTAGCTTGTATTTTGTCTGTTCTCCCGTCCTGTCTCAATAATCTATCGTCTAATGTGAAAACACGCCCACTTTATATATGAATATATTAAAGTTTACATTCAAAATGTGACGGCCTCTTTCTGTTCCCCCCATATACTGTACATGCTTAGTATGTCAATGTAATTATTATATTCCATTCCTAATATACAACTTGCTCAATGAGTCGACTATATAGAGAGATTTTGATATTAAGATATTATGCATATTAGAGAGAATGTTTTATATAAAACAACATGTTTGTTGAGAATAAAAGGTGACGGATTTATAGAAATTGATTTTTGTGCTTGCCGTTGTCATTGTCTTGGAGTAACGTTCAAATTTTTAGTTAAAAACTCCATTTTTATCTTCATGTTGCACTCCCATGGGATTCTATATACAATCACTTTTTATCAAATATACTTATGTTAAAATTTGAAGAACCTTGTAGAAACTCAATAGACCGCTTCTGTAATGTATGCAAATAATATGCGTATGACGCAAGCTTAACAATAGTAACTAGGTCCGGCAAGCTAAGTTTGCCGGAACTTGCTATTGTTAAGCGTGCCAACGGGGAGTCTGACGTCATACGCATATTATTTGCATACTAGTACATTACAGAAGCAGTCTATTTAGTATAAAAGCTCTCTTATTTCGATCCTAGATTCTGCTAGGATCAAAAGCTAAGGCCCACAACTGACTTTTTATAAAAATTCCCCAAATTAGAAATAATTCTGAAAATTTGGCATTACATAGAAAAGAGTCCAACCTAAAGGTGGCATGCAGAACTCAATTTTAGCCTCAACCTGACCCAACGCCATTAATTCTCACTCTCGCCAGACACATCTTCAGCCACACTCTTAAAAATAATGACAAACTTTTCTTTTACCAGGAAAAATAGGTTTCACTTTTATTTTGCTTGTATCTGTACTCAAATACAAATATACATTTATATTTGTTTACAAAGTTGTATAAATTCACACTTCCCGTGGAAATGAGAAGTGTGTATGACCATTCTAAAATACAGATGATACTTTACACTTGATGTAATGTACTTGTACATAGGAGTATTTATTACAATTCAAATTTAATCTAATTTTAAGTATTAACAGCGAATGAAGGAAATGAAAAAATAGTTTCAAATTTATGGGAGCACCAAGTCCTCTCAGCCAATAAAATTCCAGCTTTTAAAGCTCGTGTTAACAATGCAAAAACAATCAAGCTCTTTGATTCCATTTCGCACCACAGAAGTGATATCCTAGAAATTAATTTAGAAAAAGCTTTTTGTTTTGATACGAGGATGCTTGACTTTATCAATTGCTAAAATTTGTTGTTTTTTTTTTCTCCAGCTTTATAAGCTTCATGCATAGAATTTGGGCAAGTGCTTCAGCTGCAGGGCCCAGTTACTTGACCAACTGGGCAACCAAACTTATCCATAATTTGTAATGTTTTTCATTGTTTTGGGCCACTCAATGACCCATTTCAGGCCACCTATTTAAACTTGATAGGTCTTGATCTAAAATACTTGTCCATCAGGCCTACAAGAAATAAAAAATATCAGCCTTGGCCTCGGGTTTTCCCTGCAGATAACCTGTATATAAACAATTAATAACTACTGTATCTGTATACACTCACACACTTATTTTTCAAATAAGATTTTTTTTTTTCTTTCTTTCTTTTTTTTTCTTCAGTGTTTGAAGAGCTACGATCCCGTAACACATCCAAAATATCAAATAATCTGTATAAACAGATTTCACTATCGCAAAAACGAAAGCAAACATAGTTGCACCAACGCTTTCTACAATGTTTGACAAAATTTCTAGTGCTACCATCCTGTCAATGTATAACATATAAAACATCTTTACAAAATTCTAGATGCATCAATACAATTTATACACCGTATTCATGCTACCATTCTGTAATTTATAACACATTCAAAATATTTTCATGAGGATCACAAAACAGAAGAAAATCTAGTTGCACCAATATGATTTATACAACTGAATCATAACATTTCTGGCATCAAGAATCTGCAAAAGACTCCATCATACATGTAATACACAAACAAATCCCAGAAGGAAAGTAATTAGAACAATAAGATTGCAACAAAATGATTACAAAATAAATTAAATTCTTACAAACTCTTTGAGCGAGGACTGAGGACTAAATACACATTATGATATTCCTAATGAAGACAGTTATACATCTACATACCCTTGTTTGGAATACATACAAATCACTTGAATATTGATTAAAATCAAATGTGTCTTTGGTATTGCACTAATTACAACAAAAAAAGAACACAAACAATTTAATAGAACACCAACCATGATAATCAAACTAAATGCTGTAAACAAAAACAATACATATTACTTTAATATTTCGCTGAGAGTTGTATGAAGCCTAGCTATCAAGGATCTTCGCCAGGGCAGAAATGACTATAATATTTAATATTTGCTGATAAAATTCACGAGTGTTAACTAATTTATGGCACATTAGAGTGTTTAAAATAAGGAAAATTAAGCTTTTTCTGGGACATTTAGTCATATTTGAACTGTACTCGATCGTTTCATAACAATGGGTAAAAACGGGCTTTATTCCACTTCATCATACATTTCATGTTCATCAAACCTTCTGACATGGAATTAAAAACTCATCAATTTCCACCGATTATTATAAAGCATGTCATGCATATGTAACATGTACACTACGGGCTGCCAAATTCATGCTTGCCCACATACATAGTAGTGCCATATGCATGACTGTGTGTATTTGTCCCACGGTCATTTTCAAGCCTTTTCACAATCAAACGAGCATTATGAGCATTATTACAATCAAATGAGCATTATTCTATCATTAAAAGCACATTTTTTCTTTCATCTTGAAATGTTTTATTTACAATACATACATCTTTTGATGTTAACAAAATTGGTATTTATTATTTCAGCCTTAAACATCTAGCTGGCACCTGGGTATCATACTGAGGTACTGTACTAGGCACAAAAGGAATGTGCATATTTCAGACTTTATTTGAAATATTCATCATACATTTTTGATTGACGATGATAAAAAAAACATCCCTTTTATGTTTAATTGTTAAACTCCTATTTGTATTTTCATGATTAAGGAGAAGCATAGTACATATACAAAGTTCATATTGTAATATTTTAAACAAAGAAGCCTCATTTTGTCTATAAATTTTCCAAACTAAATACTGGGTTATATATATAAAGAATATTATAAAGAATATTAATTACTTAATAATACTCATTGTGACAAGAAAGATAGCAGCTAATTTCAGCCCAAATTAGAAATCAATGGCATCATACTAAAAGAACATACAATTTTAAATTTCATAAGGTACTGTCACAATTACTTAATACTCATTGTGACAAGAAAGATAGCAGCTAATTTCAGCCCAAATTAAAAATTAATGGCATCATACTAAAAGAACATACAATTTTCAAGTACAACAAAGTACTGTCACACACGTACTTAAAAAAAGAAACAGTGTTGAAAAATGATCGATCATATATATACTTCCTTTCCTATCCTGCATTGCCCGGCAATGTAACATCTATGGTTTACTATCAAATATTTATTTGATAAACATTTTTCAGAACTACAACTCTCTCCGATATAACAATCAAATGAGCTTTCACGATACCTATAACCAAACAGCATATTCTCAGTACCTACTTGGAAATAACCAGAAAATAATAACAATAATAATAATCATATTTCAGTCAAACGATAACTTCTTACATCCACCATGAAACCATTATTGACTTCATCTTTTGAAATATTCATGCATGATGAAATTCTTTTCAACAAAAATAATTTCGCAGTCTTTATATATCAAAAGAATCACGGTTGAGCTCACCATCACTGGCATAGCACCAGGAGGGGAGGGCACAGGTGGTCACATGCTCACCAATAATTATTATTTAATAAAAAAAAATTACAAAATATGGAGAAAATACTTAACAAAATAAAGAAATACAAAGAGTATGCCCGCAATAATTTGCGTGCCGCCAAATCAGCCCGACCACTGCTCACAATAACATATAACTTTAAACAAATACAAATAAAAGAACCCGATACATTAACCTTTGAATAGAAAATACTTTTGAATAAAATGTTGAATTGTTGAAAAATCATATGATTATCAATACAGTTTTTCCGAAATATCTTTCAGTTAAAAAGGGTTGATCAATATTTTGTCCGGTTTAACCTATTCAATAATAAAAAAATAAAAAAACAATAAGTATACAAGTTCACATATCCATGATCAACTTTACTGTATAAACCCGAGTTGATAATCCATTCAAACATTTGTGACCGGCTATAGCAAATCCCTACACTTGTCGGTAATTCACGTTATGAAGAAATTGGCATTTTAAGTTCTCATATTGTGTGTAAAGGACTTATGCTTGTAAAATTGAAACAATCCTATCTTCGCCAGTTATTGACCAAATCGTTAGAACAAGGCATCAAATGAAAGCTTGTAATGAGGCCTTTCTTATGGTATGATAATCTACATTTTGATTTTTACCGACAAGTGCAGAGTTTTGCTATAACCGGTCACATATATTAGATATGCATATGTGTGTGATACTGTGTGACTGTATAATAATTGAAGAGCTCACTTCCAAAAGGGCTAAAACCACTTTCCATAAAAATTGAGTTAACGATATATCTACATGTATAATCTATGTAGCCATCTAGGAATCCACATTTTACGACAAATATCTCGCTCAAAATCGAAATATAGAAAGTTAAATTTTCATATTCCCATAGGCACGTGTACAAAACCTGTTTTCCTCGGAAGTTGAAAAAGTGGATTTAGCGCCTTTTGGTTGAAAGCTCTTCTGTCATCTCTTATGTCATCAGTTGAGAAGGAGGAGGGCACTATCTAAAAAAAAAAGTAACTTTTTGTACTCTCTAACATATAACATGGGATTTCATAACTCAATTTAGCGAAAAATCTAATTAAAGCCCTTCTCGATCTCAACCGACGATATGTGTAGTATGACAACAATAATAATGCAATAATTTATATAGAGTTCATAATAACAAAATATTGACGAGTAAACACATATATGCACATGACTGTGGAAAAAAGTGTTCACAAAATATAAATAGTCTTCGATAAATTAACCACCATAATTTCAGCAATAAAACTATTGAATTAGTGGAATGTAGCATCATATTTGTGCACCTCACCCGCTCAGCAGGTAAAGTATGTAACATATAACTATATATATAGTTACGACAGTATATAATATGTAACTATATATATAGTTACGACAGTGACAACAAGAACTCTAATACAGTGAAACCTCATTATAACGAGCACCTTGGGTCCACTGAATTTACCTCGTTATATCAGATATCTCGTTGTACCAGGGCTTAAAAACAATCAAATACATAGAACGTAGACCTGCGAAATTACCTCGCTATATCAGGTACCTCGTTATAAAGCGGTTCCACTGTAACGCAGCTATAACAGCCTTGAAAAAGCCCAAAATGATAAAGCTGCCAAATTACATTTTACTGCGTACCATATAGCTATCATCAGTACATGACTGTAAAAACTAGACCTAAAACCTACCTCAGACCCAACAATTCATCCAACAAATAACAGGAAAAGCAATTTGTACGATCTAAATTGCAGACCAGACAAATCTCTGAAGCACCACACAAATATGCCTTCATGAGAATGTACATTAATTCAAGGAGTGACAGACTTTGCATACATTTTATCAGCCTTTTTTTTGTTAACACCTTCATCGATTCCAGTGATTTTGTCAGTTTGATGTTATTTCGCAATTGTAAATGAAACAATATCCACACCTTTATAACCATATGTCAAAGTGGTACAGTATATTAACCATTTGATATGTCATTTGCACATTTTGAGACCATTTGTTGGCACTTTCCTCACGACTGTCTTTATAGGGCTTTAAACAAACATTGGCTGGAATTCACAAAGGGTAGTTTAAATCTAAATGTTTTGAAATGCCCAAAATAAAGCTATAAAATTCAGCTGTAAAAATCTACCTAACAATACCAAATTTGAATTAATTCACATTCATTATATTTTGCTCATTCATGTTGTCACAGAATAAGAGTAATTCTCTCACAAGATGGAATGTTGTACACATGGCCTTTCTTTAAACAGTGATCTAAACCATGCTTTAAAATGATGTCATATACATGTATGACGCATTTAAACCATGGTTTAATTCTGGAATTCCAGCCAATGGCTGAAGTACTAGTATCACACATAAAAACATAAATTGAAAAATTGATAATTATTTTTTCACCATTTGTGGATTAGATAAAATGACACACTGCGACACAAAAATATATAAGAGTTCTAGAATCAAAAGTCTTGCAATTATTTGTGGGTCATGAACTTAAAATCCATATGATATTCAAGAAATTATTGATTGTCTTAATTATCTTCATGTACTCCAAAAACAAAAGTAATTATTTCAGCGGAAATATCACAATAAATTTCAATCGAAAAAATGAAATGCAATTCACAGCCTCAAGAAAAGTTTGTTTGCAATACACTTAGCATTTGAAAAATGTTTTATTTAAATAGTTAATGGTTAAAAAGAACTTGTGTTATATATGGTGACATATTTCAGTGCTAGTGGTAAATGAGGTTTCAGCAATATCCACGATATAAAGCACATTTATACACAATGTTAATGGTGACAAATGTGTATATGCGTGTGCATAGCATACCTTAATACATAACTATGATTTTTGGTCCATATAAATTGCCATTATTCAGGTAACTTGAGAAGACGCAGATAAAATGACATAGGTAGGGGCAGACTTGAAGGATTGGATTGGGTTTGGGGGTAGCTCAGTTGTGAGAGCATCTGACCGAGACCCTCGCGAACTGCCATCGGACACTGCATCTTTGTTATCATGCTTGAAGTTAGAGCTGACTCGCGTTCTGTGTTAATGTGCCTCCCCCTGCTTATATGCAGGAAATGATTCACTAAAAAACACTTGGTTCCTCAGTTAGGCTGATAAATGTACCTCTGCAACCATCTTTTGGCCCTGGCAGAGACAGCAAGTGAGGAGAGATCTCTTCTAACCAGTTCACTTTACAAAGAGGAGGAGGGCTGTAAAGAGATCTGATTGGCTATGGTGTTCCAGTTTTCCATGAGTTGTATCATTCATCTGCAATGATTACATTGTCTTGAGGAGCATAGGTCTCATATGAGTCGGTCGCTGTCTTTTGGCCCTGGCAGAGACAGCAATGGGAAGGAGAGGGGGGGGGGGGGGTCTCTCTCCTATCCAGATCAATTTAAACAAGGGAAGAAAGGGAATGAAAGATATAAAGGCCTATGGTGTTCAAGTTTTCCATGTGAAAATAAAACAAAAGTTGTATCATTCATCTGCTACAACCACTTCATTGCTCACGGGAGAGTAGGCCTCGTACGAGTCTGCTACCGTCTTTTGGCCCTGGCAGAGGCAGCAATGAGGAGAGATCTCTTCTACCCAGTTCACTTTACAAGGTGGAGGGCTGTAAGAGATCTAATTGGCTATGGCAGATACAGCAATGGGAGGGGGGGGGGGTCTCTCCTATCTAGATCAATTTAAACAAGGGAAGAAAGGGAAGAAAGGGAATGAAAGATATAAAGGCCTTTAGTGTTCATGATTTCCTCATGAAAAAATCATTCATCCGCTACAACCACTTCACTGCTCACAGGAGAGTAGGCCTCGTACGAGTCTGCTACCGTCTTTTGGCCCTGGCAGAGGCAGCAGTTAGGGGACATCTCCTCCCCCTCGGGCAGCTCCGGCCCTCTCGCAAACACCTTGATCAGCTGGCAGTGCACCCTGGGGAGGAAGACAAGAACAAAAATCAAACATTACTAACTTACTTAAACCAATTCAGGGGGGGGGGGGTGTTTCACAAAGAGTTGAACCTAACTCTAAGTTGGACTTTAAAGGACAATGAAATCCAGACAAATTGTTGTATGCACTATAAGACACTCAATATAATGAATAGTCTTTGAAAATTTGAGCACAATCGGTCAAGAAATAAGAAAACTATAGCTCTTTGAAAAGAGCCATGTATTTCTTCGAGTGACTCAAATTGGCAACGCACTCTGGCAAAGTTGTGGACAACTCCCCATACATTTTGTACACAAAATTTCAGTTTTGTTCAATTTTCTCAAAATTTATGTTTACCCTTCGTTCGAGTTCAACATATGTTTTGTAGAATGCTTTTATACATAACATATCATGAGTTGGGGGAATCGAAAAATGTGACTATGAAGAAAACTGTAAAAATGGGAACATTTGTGTACAAAACATATGGGGAGTTGTCAACACACTTATGAGAGTGCGTTGCCAATTCGAGTTCCCCATGGGAATAAATGGACATCTTCAAAGAGCCGTAGTTTTCTTGTTTCTTACCCGATTATGCTCTAACTTTCAGAGATTATTCTTCTTAATCTCTTCAAAACTATGAAAGCAACATTTTGCTTGGGTTTCATTGCCCTTTAATAAGTATGGAAAGCCATTACTGTATTTTCTATATGAAAAACATGTGAAAAAGTTATTCTAAAGGCATAAAATGTTGTTTCAAATCATTAATATTATTCTATTATCAAGGAGATTTCATGTTATTGATGTAACATTTATGAAAAGTCTAAAATTCTTTTTTTTTTTGCTTTTGAATATATTTTATTCCAAGGCTACAACTTAGTATCTTTGTGAAACACCCCCCTGGACTGTAAGGTACCAACAATTATTGGGATGATGTCTAAAGAGATAATGTGTGAAAATAAAATGAAATGCATAATTGACCAAATCATTATGATGTAACAAAAATGCTAAACCATGAACACATAACATCATCATAACATAATATTATCATTGTAAAGCGCTTAGAGATGATTATCAATCATATTAGGCGCTATATAAATCGAGTGTATTATTATTATTATTAACAATAATAATGAACATCAAAAAGGACAAAATAAGTTACTAAACTTAAAGGGATCTAGTAACTTTGTTGACATGAATGAATGAAAGAGTGATGAATGGTTGATACAATGTGTATTGTAAGTTGTGATCTGATATGTCCACTGAGTAATGTGTGAAGATTTCACGTTAAATGGATGTTATATGCGCCGCAGGTGTGGCGCCGTAGCGCTCCGGCACGGGTTTGGGGCTGGGCATGTGGCGGGATCTGGGATTCCAGACGGATTGACGGGGAACGAACGAAAAAGGGGAAGGCTTTGGGAAGCCATTTGAGTAGGGTTTCGGATAGGACCTAAATGTTATGTGTTTCACGTTGTGTGTCTTGTAGTACCGTAAACTGTGTGTTTGTCGGGCACACGAGAGAGAAGCATGGCTCCACGCGGGGCCGAGGGATCGGAATTGGGAATCCCGGGGATTCCAACAGTTTGAAGGGAATGTTATTGTCCGCCGAGCGAGAGGACGGACGAGTCACGTCGGAGCTCTGGAGGAGTCAGTTTTAGGGTGAGTTAATGTTATGTATAATTATCGCGTGACCGAGTGAGTGCACGATGTTGATGATTATGAAGATATCTATGATTTTTATATAGCCACGGAGGGCGGATTCAGCAACCGCCCAAAAACGGCTACATTGAGCAAAAATGCAAAGTGATATTCGCTAATTCATTGCACTGACTTTGTACATGGCTATGACTATCCAGTGGATAGTTAAAAATCTGAACACTTCTGTCGTAAGTATATTTTCAACGAAAGGGAAATTCGAAAAGCCGAAACCTGTCCCATGCTTCTATTGTTATACGAATACAACCGCTAGAGTTCCAAGTAAGTTTTGAGGATTTGAACAATGTTACTACATTGTATGGTAGTATTTTGGACGATACTAAGTTTGGCAGAAATTGGAAGGCACAAAGTAAAATCACACATTTACTACTGTATTGGCAGAAGGGCCTTCCTACCTAACATCGATGTCCGGTGGTTCCCCCACCTCCCCGTCCATGTTCCACGAGCTCGTGCTGCACACGCTGGGGACTCGCCTCACGCCGCCGCCAACCCTGAACCGCGTCAGCCCCTTGAGGCCGCTACTGTCGTTCGATTCCCCGATACACCGGTCCTCGCTCGGGTCGTGGTTCAGCGCGGATTCTGCCGGTAAGCCGAGCTCGACTTCGCTGGGCAACGAGCGGAACTTGAATGCCTTCACTCTGTGCACCTCCACAAAATCAAAGTTGAACTAAGGAGATAATAGAGAGAATATAACAAATATTTCGACAAATTAAAAGGCTTAATGTAGTTTCGGCTGGTAAAACAAACTAAAATTTGTTTGAAAGTTAGAGAAATGTCTCCACCTGTTAATTCAGTTATTTATCATGGCAACAAACGAGTCATGTTTATTCAATACTATCTACTTTAATATGGCTCTAAGAACTTGATGTCAATACTCGATTTCCTAAAGGTCCAACAGAGTGCCCCCCTCCCACAACCTCGCACAAAGCTCAGCCAATTTGCTACTTGGCCAGCACCCTAATGGACCACTGGACGTAAACATTATTTCGATAAGGGAAATAGAACTCACATGACTAGCAGACGAGGCCAACTTCAGCAGGTGTCTGAGGTAGTCGAATCTGGAGCACTGCCGCACCAGGACCAGGTCTATGCAGCCGTTGCCCAGGTGGGCCATTGGTGACATACCGGTCACCGTCCGTGCGCTCCGACCGCTGACCAGTGCGGCGTTGATGGCCGTGAACTGACCACGCACGAAATGCCACTTGTCGGTGGAGCCTAGCTCTGTGTCGTGCAACTCTGTGGGTGGAGCATGGAAATAGTAGTAATGTCAAATTTAAGGATTCATACAAAAGAATCCTTTTTAAACATTTGATATACTTTAATATTCATCTTTGAAATGTTTGGCCAACATCTACAGTCTTATGTCAGCATTAAATTCAGACTTGGCCTTTCTGATGAATATCAATGACTCAATATCTGATCATAACTTAAGTTAAAATATGATTCTTCTCGTAAAATAATGAATTCAAGGCAAGAAATGACAACAAAATTAACAAAATGGAAGAGTCTCAATTATCCTCGTTTGAGTGTGTGTAGCATGGAAGCGAACAACAAGATTTGGTGAAAGGTTTGCAATAAAATTGTTAAATCTACAAGTCACACACTGGCCACAAACAAAAAAGCATTAATTTTGGTGGAGTATCTGTTTCTTCTGACATATCTATAACATTTAAGAAAACCATTTTTGCATCAAATGTAAAAACTTTGTAGTTAAGTACTGTAAACGTTATTTTTGTGCGATTAATATTTCGCGCTGAGCGACACAAAAACACACTTGCAGGATTTTAATTTCGCCGCCGAGCAAGTGTTCACACGCATTGCAAATCGCGCATTTATATGAATGCCGATGCCGACGTGAAATCCACAAAAATTAATGCACCGCGAACATTACCACGTTTACAGTATTTGAAGTTACATGTTGCGTTGATGAAGTGTTACTTCAGTGAAACTTGAGCGCTTGTCTCTCTCTCTCTCTCAATGACTTACCAGTTTCTGACGATTTGAACTTTTCACGATGTTTGTGAGATTTCCGGCTTGAACACACACCACACCTGATGAAATGAGATGAAGATGGAAGAGAGATATCTAAGTTACTCTAGACTACTTGCAGAAGAATTTCATTCAGAAATAAATAAATAGCAGAACAGTTTAAGAATATTCACACATCTTGTTATAAAAACCAACAAGTTCACAAGTGCATACAAATAGATGGATATATCGGACAGTACTTTGATGATTTTTTAAATAACCTAATATTTGAATGCAAAGAATGTTGGAAAAAACATCTGTGTCAAAAATAGAGACAAAAGAGTCTGAAAAAATTGAGAATAACCGGCAATCAAGATTACATCACCTTTTTTAGAAGTTGTGATAATCACAAGAATTCTGCACATTCACCTTAAAAAAAAACCCTGAATTTTAAATACTAATTACCCATATAATTATGTTGGCCCAAACAGATTCCTCCCCCTTGCTTTTTCAGGATAGTGCATATATTATATGAGAATTCACATCATTAGGTCTTTAGGGCCCAGTCACATATGACCGGATATCGTTGTTAACGGACGCCCGACGGATAGAACATTTTCAAAATCAAATTATCCGGTGGTGAAAGTCGTCTCCAATTGCTTCGTGCACAAAACATTCCGCCGGATAGAACTACGAACATCACCTGACAAGGAACGGACAAGTAACGTATATGAGGGGAGACAAACGGATTGACAATTTTACTCTGCGCCGGGCATCCGTTTACGCTATACGGTGATATGTGACTGGGCCTTTATTATAGGGGTGTGTGTGACTGTGACATACCCTATTTTGCACCCCGTCTTATCCCAGGGGGTATTATCCTGATCATTGCTGGGCTGAAAGGCCACCTCTCCTCTGTACGCCTGGTGGCGGAAATACTCCTTCACACCTGAAGATGAAGACGGGGTAAAAAAGTACATGCATTCAATAGCACACATTTAAAATCATTTTGGGTAGTGCAAAAGATAATTAAAGTGATCCATTAGCTTTGTCAAAATTTTAACCAAAATAACTGGAGCTTTAACATTTCTCTTGTACTTGTTTTTGGGCTTGCTTCATTTTTTTTGGTAAGAGAAGAATTAAATGGAAAGTAATTTTTTAAATGTCACCCCAATTATGGAGATATTTATGATTGAATGAAAAGCGTTCCAAAAGGATTTAAACAAAATTGTATTGTAGTCAAAATCAATGGCCAGTAGATGATAATGTTCACTTTTTCACTTTATCTTTTTCACTACCACACATCATTCAGAAGAATCTTACAATGATAATATTGGAATATGATTGAAGAATCAAATATCACTTTCGGGGAAACCTAATGAAATGAATGGATCACTTTCTTTAAAGGCAAGCAAGCTTATAAAGTTGACCTTTAAATAGCTTTAAACATTTCATCCAAGCTTTCTCAAACCTTCTGTGGTGCTTCCAAGAGTTACAGAAATAGTACACACCTGCAAACTCATATCTGGCGGGCCCCATCCACCTGTAGTTCTCGCTCTCTTTGAGTACGTCGCCAAGGAAACCGTATCCCAGGAATGATACAATGTAGCGCAGCAGGGAGTTGTTGTGATGCACTGAACAAACGTCCAATCCTAATGAAAAGCCTGAGACCAAGTGATAGTAAGATAAAAAAGAGAGAAATGTGAAGCAAGATAATCACTAAACAATCGTCGTAATAGTTCTAGTACTTCAAAGAACTAATGTTATCAAAAAGGTTTCTCTTTTCCTTATTTATTCCTTAATCCACTCATGTATGTCCTTCGAAGTTCTTTTCAGAACTACCGACATGATACTACTGGAAATTGAATTTAATCAAAACTAAAGGAGTATTTCCTATTAACGTATACAAATTACTTTTACTGTTCAGTACAACTTCTGAGAAAAAACATTGAGAGATGCTTGAAACGTCAAGTCAAAAATAGTACCGTATTTGCCAGTGTATAAACCGCACCTGTGTATCAACCGCACCCCCAACTTTGGGTTGTAATTGGAGGGGAACAAACAAAATTTAGAAGATAAAACTGCTGGGATCTTTGCAATATAATCAAACTATACACACATCCCATAACTTTTTGTCAACTTTTAATACACAAAACAATACATACATGTTTCTGATTGGAGCATAATTTATAACAGAAAAGCCTATCAAGCTTTTTACTCCACATAAAATGACATTATAGCCATATGTGGTATTTTCATGAAATATGTTTTTACTATCTCTGTGTATTAACCGCTCCCTCCTTTTTGCAATTTCTTGTATGTAAAAACATGCGGTTAATACACCAGCAAATACAGTCAGTCAATTGTGTGCAAATAACACTCTACAATCTGCTACTATTCTCTCTGTACAAAACAAAGTTGAAATCTTTTTCTTACCTAGTATAATCTGAATGGCCGAGGTGACGGGTTCATTAACCCCTGTGGTGTCGTACGCCATGACATCTGTTGACCCTGAAACAAGAAGGTATAAAAGGACATTAAAACGATGCAGATACATTGTGGCTAGTATGCTCCCTGGGGAGTTGAGATGGTGCACAAGTTGAATGTGACAGGTTCATTAACCCCTGTGGTGTCGTATGCCATAACATCCGTTGACCCTGAAACAAGAAGGTATAAAAGGACATTAAAAACGATGCAGATACATCGTGGCTAGTATGCTCCCTGGGGAGTTGAGATGGTGCACAAGATGATTATGACAGGTTCATTAACTATGGTGGTGTCGTACGCCATGACATCCGTTGACCCTGAAACAACAAGATATGTATACAAGGATATTAAAACAATGCAAACGCACCATGGACCTATGCTCCCCAGTGAGTTAAGATTGTGCACAAGATGATTGTGTGGGGATGAACTGTACCAGTAACAAGCAGAGTAATGATACAATCACATTGGGACATGTATGTATTGGCAATCACGTATACACTATACACTATATTATTATTACAAAATGTGTTAGCATATTTTTCTCCTCTCGTCACTTATGTTAGCCTTTTTTCTTCTCTTTCTCTTATCCGTCTCTGAATTCATCCTGTCCCCTTCTTAACTCCTTGAGTGCCAAGCTCGCATTTTTGCGAGTTACAATACACACAAATGCCATATAGCATTAAAATCACTGGCACGTTAAGATTTAATATGGGCAAACAGACCCTATCTTGTTGTGACGTGCGATATACAAGGTATGATATATGTTATTATAATGTTAAGATTGTTTGATCTTCAAACAAGATAGAATTCAAGAATCAACAAATACAATAACATCACTTGAACTTTAAATATGGTTCAATTCGAGAACCTTCAAACGATGTTCAATTCAAGAATCAACAAATAAGATAACCTTCAAATGAGGTTTGATTCAAAGAATAAACAAATACGTCAACATCGCTGGACCTTTATTGGAGGTCCAATTAATGGTTTCTCAAATAAGATTATATCGCCTGGCCCTCAAACGTGATAAAGTTTGCTTTGCAAATATGCCATGAGATAACGAGAGCCATTTCGAGTGCAGAAATAACAAACAGAAGACTTGTTGACATGATTATAAAAACAAAACAAAGCCTTCTGCCCGGTCAGGGTCCAATCATGAAGTAATTGGCGTATTACAAATGCATCGCGTCAAGGAACGGATCATAACATGTCGGCTAATCAAAGTGATAAATATGGAACCATTTACCTGAATGAAAGATCAGATTATGAGGACACAACTTTGTAGGACTTTATATTAGCCCTGATCAAATGACACTCGATTCTTCTGAAATAACAAATACATGCGCCCGAATCAGTAGACCATTCACAACATTAGTAAATTTACATTATAATCAATATTATAATTAGACCCAAACTAACTAGTAGATTGATAGACTTCTGGGACCTAAATACTTTAGGAACTATATAATAGTCCTAGAGGCCTTACCTGCTGGAATGATGCCCACTCTCATCCCTAGGGGGACTGGGGTGGAGGACGGGTCATCTAGACTGACCCCCTCTTCTCTCTGCGCCCGAATCAGCAGCCCATTCACAACCTCCGCGAAGGTGCCATCTCCACCAACAGACACAATGCTGAATTAAAAAAATATAAAAAAACAGATGTGAAGGTTAAATATAATTATTGGATATTAAACTTCATTATACAAATTATGGATATAATATAGCCATATTATCATTTAATGAATAACCATTGACAGATAACCATTTCTAATATGGTCATATATAAATTCAAATACTAAATCACAGGTTGTTACTTCCTCCAATCAGTCATATAAATACAAAATACATATTCATGCCGATCTATGAAAGGCAGAGAAAAGTTACCCAAAAGTACAAGTTTTTGAAGTAACGTATGACCTCTATAAATGACTTCTTTACGCCTGACTTGTATGTAATGTGTGACCTGTTGTTGCATATGTTCTTGTATTATTTAGTTCACGGCCCTGCTGAAAAAAACAGCTTCCAGCTGAAAGCCGGCATTTTTATCAATTATATATACCCTGATTAAATAAAATATATACAAAATAAATAAACAAATAAAGTAAACAAACAAACAAACAAACATGATGATTCTTACCCGTCAAGGCCTTGTAGATCCATTGACAGCATGAGGGATCTCGCATGGTCCGGATTTTCAGTTACTGAAATGAAAAAAAAGAAAACAAATTAATCAATTAGCTCCTTGCGAAAATAAACCAGGCAATACATGTACATGTACACAAGATCACTGACAATCGCTCAAAACTTTGTAGTTGGCTCTATCTACCAATGTTTCAATTATCTATTTTTGATTGCAATTATCAGCAAAGCATATTTGACTCTAGCTAGTCATGAAGTTGATTACGAAGTTAGGATCGATTCTAGTTTGGTGAAACAGGTCCTTTACTAATTAATATAAGAGTTGAGGAAATTATTTTACTGTAGTTTTATAAAGCAAAATTCAAACTACTGGGATCAAGTTTTTTATACCAAAAATGTCTTGGGCGGGTTCTAATCCCGGAGAACCCTATTTTCTTTGCTCATTTTTTCATTTATATGATATTTTTCTGGTCAGTTTCACTATGTTTGGAAAAAAACAAAAACAATAATGAATGCATCAATTGGATACAATAAATACATTAATAAACTTAGCACGTTTTCAATCTCACACCTTCAAATTATAAATGCACAATAATGATGATGATATTCAAGAATAGTCTGAAAATGTTGTGTTTTCTTACTGGTAACACTTGTGTGGATGTCTGCGAGATCGAAGAGGGGTGCAACTTTGCTCTTGTATATGGAGAGCCCCTGGCCCTTGCCCCCAAAAGGGTTCACTATCACATGCAGTCTCTTCGGCCGGTCACTCGCTGCAGGAAAATAAAAATGATACAAAAGAAAAATATATAAATAAAAATTGATCTGTAAATGGCCGGTTCTCAACATATCGTATAAAGCAGTTCCCTATTAACAATACATTTTTATTGACAATAAAAGCATGGGATATGTTTCGGTTTTTCAAATTTCCCTTTCATTAAAAAGATATTTACGATTGAAGTGTTCAGATGTAAAATTATCCACTGGACCGTCAAAACTGTGTACAAAGTGAGTGCAATGAGTTGTGAAAATCACTTTGCATTTTTGCTCATTACTCTGACATATAACGTCCATTTAACTTGAAATTTTCACACAACACCCAGTGGACATATCAGATAACAAGAATATATATACATTATATCGAGTATCGACCACTCATCACTTTTTCCACATGTCAACAAAGTTACTATCTTATCCCTTTAATGCCAGGCCACTCTGATCCATAATGGCTTAATTTTTCTAACAATTGACTCACCATCAAACAGGAACAAACATTTTTGTTTAAAGTATTGTACTGCTATTAAAGCTTTATCATGATCATCTGTTCTGGTACGTAGTAGACAGGTTTAAACAAAGTTTATAGAACGATTTGCTGAAAAAAACAAACATTTGCATGTACATTTTGACATATCTGAAGGGTGTTTAATATGTTAATATCTATGCAGATAAGTGTGTAAAGCCCTATTTGTTGGTGTCAAGTATTTCATGCTGTATTATCTCCTGTATACAGGCAATCGGGCATATGAAAGATGTATACCACACATTTTTTTTAAAATATGAATTTAAAATTAGAATTACCGGTATTTCACATGAACACAAACACAGATTCTGTTCATTCAAGCGTCACATATTGAATATGTTCATAATGCCGTGAAAGGCTCATGGGCATAACAACCACACCAAATAGCATCATACTAATCTGGTTTGGCAAAGAATGTATGCTTTGCTCTGTACAGTGAATGGTATAAAAGCCTTGACTATGTCTAGACTCTACAATTATACAATGAAATAAACATATTTGATTTATGACAGTTCCTGTTGAAATAATATTTGTCATCTCATATGTCACACACTTGGCCATATATAGATAAATGTAGATAAATATATAGATAAATGCATCAAATACAATGTGATCATGTGATGTGATGTGAGAGTGCCTTGAGTAGTATACTTATTCAACATTTGTAATTATTATCATGAACAATATATGGTTTTGAATAGAATATTATTAAGTCTTCCTTATTGCACTTATGTATGCGCAATAGGTGAAAATGTTTGCTACATTTATGAAACATACATCAGAACTTAAATATTGTAACAACAAAATATTAATACTAATATATCAGCCTTACTATGTATACAATAGCCCTTTCTTAATTTGTTCAAGTAAAACTTATATACCAGAAAAAAGTAATATTAAGAGGAAATATCCCATGTAAAGAGACTATTAAAAGAGAGAGTGAAGAAAAGGAAGAGAGACAGAAAGAGAGAATGAGAGATGTATTGGTCTGATGACGTGGGTGCCAGCATTGAAATAAAAAAATATAATTAAATCTCACACATGAATGAATAGCTTCTGAAATCAGGAAATAACATACAGCTGTTATTTATGCTGCAGTGGGTTTTCCCATTCTGTTTTCAGCAATTTCTTTTCTCATTTTGCCTTCCAATATTCTGGCCATAAATTTTGACAAATTTCAGGCACCTTTTTGAAATACTTTTCACATAAATTTCTTTCATATTTTTTTCTTCAGATTATTCTTAGGGTCAGGTGTAATAGATGTTGTAAGTTCATTATTCCAATCATCCAATGTCATCGTCACACAATAACAAATTATACATTTAAATCATAAGGTTACAGAGCATAAAATGCAAATAAACTGTCTTTTGTGGTTGCCCGGTTGGGCAAAAAATTGAGACTTTGGGTAGCCCCACCAATTAAAAAAAAAATTTAAAAAAGCACTAGCATACTGGGCGGCTAGCCCAGGGCAAACAAAAAAATAGCCACCAACACGTCATTAAATGATTAATCAACCAAAAAAATACTTTTTTTTTCACGAGGGTGATTTTGAAAATTTTGAGAGAGAAAAACGCCCTCGTGAAATTATTCACGAGGGCTATTTTGGGGCTCACAGGGGCTCTTTTTTTTTAAACATCGTTTTCACTGCTCAAGGGTCTAATAAATGATTATCATGATGTGATATATCCGATCATGCAAAAAGATGTAAAAAATATATTTAAAAAATAAAAATAAAAATAAAAACATTTTTTTTCTTTTTTCGCCCCCGTGCCGTGGCTCACGGGGGCGATTCCAAAGGTATCGGGGGCGAATCGCCCTTTGCCCCCGTGTATTTTTTTGGTTGTGATTAATATGTCAATTTGTAATAGACCGCTTCTGTAATGTATGCAAATAATATGCGTATGACAATAGTAACTAGGTCCGGCAAGCTAGTTTTGCCGGAGCTTGCCGGACCTAGTTACTATTGTTAATCTTGCCAACGGGGAGTCTGACGTCATACGCATATTATTTGCATACATTACAGAAGCGGTCTATTGCCTGAACATGCAACCAAATATAATTAAAGTTTAATGGGTTTTTCTTTGTTTGGGGCTACAAGAGCTTCAAGTTTTGGGCCACTACATAGCTACAAATTATTGATTTTACTTGCCTAACTGGGCCACAGTGGACATTTTAGTGGACTTTTAAAAATGCAGATAGAAACATGGTGATTGCAGTTATAACAGTTCTAGCTTGTATTTAGAACAAACTACTGTATCTGAATATTTGTTCTTAGATGGTTTAGCTGGACTAAAAGTCAAACATTTTTTTCACTGTTTTTAACCTACTTCAGTATATATATACATGTCTACCAGCACAATGGAAAATGCTTCTTTGCTACTGAGACAAAAATAAACAAAGAGTTTGGCATCAGCACAAAATAAACAATATAGGAGGATTATGATTTCAGTCTTTCATTGTCTAGTGACTATATGTTCATCAATCAATCAATAAAGTTCCCCTGGAGGCTCTGGCTTCTCCCTTCTAGTTCTATGGTCCCTATATATACATACAATCATGTAGGCACATGACAATACATGCTTTCTTTTTATTCATGAATGTTAGGGAACTAGAAAGACCAAGCCCAGGCAAAGGGGAGAAATATTTATTGAGCAACCCAAAGAGTATATTTGTATTCAAACAAAAGGTGTGTCTGCAATCTGAAATATATGATACCAAATTACAAAATATATGGCATCAAAACTGTTCAGTGCTCATAAACAGATATTGTACAGGGCTCCACACTAGCACTTGCCTGCTTGCCCGGGGTAAGTAAAAATTGGTGTCAGGCAAGTAAATTTCATACTAATACTCGTTTAACCCATTGCCTATGGGAACCTGGTGGACCCTGTATCAACTCTATTAGCAGGGCTCGACACTAGCACTTGCCCGCTTGCCCGGGGCAAGTAAAATATCATAAATTGTCTTATTTGCTTGCCCGATCGGGCAACTAAATAATTGTTCAACTACAAGAGTACAATGTACATGTAATTTCATACGTTAATCTTACCTAGAAGTAAGAAGGCAACTAAATTTTATAATGGGGCTAGTAAAATTTCAAAATGTATGAATTTAGTTGCCTGAATGGGCCAGTACATAAAAAAGTTAGTGTGGAGGCTTTAATTAATAGCAGTTTCCCTAGTGTGCTTAGGCCTTAGCTTATGATGGACCAGGGAATGAACAATGAAGTCAACATTTCTGAATTAACAAATACACGCATACACATACACACATATGTAAATTTTTACTCTCATTCATAATGGGGAACAGCAAACAGTATTTATTCAAGAGATAAAACAAACAGGAAAGAGGCACTTTTAGCCTTTGTGAATCAGGGTTTAAATCCTCTGAACCAACCAATTGCACATTTCCTGGTCTAGCTACATACCATGATGAGTAAAGCTTGTTAATTGCACTCTATATTTCATTTGACTTTTTTTTTTTGGGGGGGGGGGAGGGGCAGCATTGCCATAAATTGATGATAATTTGCAGGAAATTTCTGACAAATAATCATGATTTTAAAAATTAGATATAATATTAGATTGATTAATTTTGTCTTGATGTATAATGATAATGATAAGTTTGATTTATACTATACACGTATGTTCATAGCGCGCGTTTAGCGCCGCGCGCCATCTTATAGTCGCGCATGCGCATACGCGCGCTTTTGTTTACATATAAGATGACAAGATGACTCATTAATTGCCTATTTTGAACGGATTTTTGCACGCCGCCCCTATCCAAATCAATGCTGTAACCATGTGACTTGCCATCATATGCCCTCGATTATCAATTCCCACTAAGAGAAAAAAAAACTTTAGTATTTTAATGCCTTTTTGGGGCAACTAAAAATACCCTTATTTTTCATTATTTTGTTAATGAAAATTTCACTAAAATAGCCCTTTTTTAAATAACCATGGCAACAAAGAAAGAGTTTTTTTCATTTAGGGAGAGAATGATTTCGAAAGAGGCTGACAGATGACGTCATTTCATACCCAACAATAGAGATCCTACTTTTTATTTCCTGTAGCTACCACCGCTGGAAATCCACTTAAATACTGAAGGTAACAAACTAACATACTATGTTTATAGTTTATTTACATGCAAATATGTGTATTAATGTACTATATGTTGATTTCTTATCACGTTTGATTAGCATCAATTCGTAATCGTATGTTTGTATCAAACTTTTCGATCGTTTTGCACATGTCCGTGGTGTAGTTGTACATATCATAGCAGCAGGTGTAACTGTGTTGCGTGTATGGTTACTATAAGCAGGTGCATGTACATGTTACTCGTTCTGGTACCCAGTTATATTGCTCCACGTGCACCTGTTTACTGCTAATACACGTAACACAGTTACACCTGCTGCATGCTGCTATGAGAAATGTATGAGCATTTTCAAACTTAAAATCGCTGCAAAGTTTGGTGAAGCTTAAAACTAAATTGGGCTAAACATTTCAGGCTCAACACAAACATAATTGGCTATAAATAATGAAAGGCAAATATTAATGAGGATGAAAAAAGGGATTTTAAGATTATTTTAATTCCCAATTCTACTTCAGCATGTTCAGTCTTCACCAAATTAAGGATGTAGAAACAGTGATTAACTATTCTTAAAATAATATCTATGAAGTATGATTTAAATGTGTTTTTTTTTGGCCCAAATCTTATTATATTAATATACTGATTATTATTTTCTATTATTAATTACATTTGGCATAATTGAGTTATTTTAGTATGTGGAAAACTTGGTCGATATTATGGCCAGTCCGCCATGTGAACAGTGTTTTCTATCATGGTATGGCCCCCTTTTGTGGCTGTGAATGAAAATGTTAATTAATAATTTTTTTTTTGCTGTTTTCCCAGCCCAACCAGTCAAAGCCAAATCAGTCAACCTCGGGCTCAAGCATTATCACTCCTTGCTAATCTCTTGTCATGCATCCTCGCCTGGTCATCATCACCTGGTCATCTCATTCGCAGACGCATCGCAGACAACACTCTGAGAGACATTTTTTCAGAAGTTAGCACTTAACAGGTATGTTCTCGGTTAATACAAATTGTGTAACGTAGTTCTTTATTATAGTCTGCATATAATAATAATCATTATAAGATTATTATTGTTCTGTTTTAAAATACTATGTATTTCAATCTGTGAAACAAGATCAATAAGAGTACAAAATAAAAAGCCTTGGCTGTTCATTGTGCAGTCATTGTATGCAAGGCAACATAATTAATACAAATATATAAGACATGTAGACTAGAATACACAAAACGGGAGTCAAAACTACAAATTACATTTACATCACATTCAGTAGACAGTTACATATAAATAATACCCTTCACCATGATATTCCGGCGCAAGTTTACAAGTGTACCCTTGGCCAAAAAAATAGCGCATTTATAGCCACCAAATCTAACCTTAGCCACCAAATTTACCATTTAGCCATTGAATCTAACATTTAGCCATTGAATCTAACATATAGCCACCAAATTTAGGATTAGGGTTTGGGTTAGGTTTGGTTTGTTTGGCCTTGGATACACTTGTAAACTAGCGCTGTGTCTAGTAGTAGGGTACTCCACTCTTAACTCCACTCCACACCTATGCCATATAGTATGCACAGTAGACACGTTTGTGAGATAACCAAAAATGTAAAAATATTTCTAGCTATAATAAAGTATAATCTCACCAAATAAACCAACTGTGGATAGGGGCACATCTACAAAGTAAATATTTCACTCTTGTGAACCATTTACACGCAATATATGCTAATGCGCTGGAGATTACAATACCGGCCATTCGGAGATTACAATACCGGCCTACACTGTTGCGTTCAACTGATGAACGCTGTGTTTTAGGACGCATCTCCATCGGTAAGAAAAAAACGGACGGGAAATAATCATTTTATTTCTACATTTTGCAGTCTTCAAAACAACAAAGTCGGTAATTATTATCAAAGTATATGAATTGTGGATCACATAAACAAAAGTTTTTTTGCATTTGCTGGTAAATTGAGGGAGAAATCAGCTGACAAATTGTGTTTGTTTCCGTTGGATAGTGCAGCGGGCGGAAGAGGTTGATCTCCATACAACGCTATTGTAATGTACCTATGTGTGGGAAGGGGGGAAATTAAACACAATTTGAGACTTACTTTGAGCCTTTACTTAGAAATACTCCAATGGAAACCAGTTGTTTACATGTTTAGACTTCTGCCCAGTCAACTTCTCAAATTCCTCCTGAAACTACAATAATATGATACAGTAACAATAGAAGCAAGTACCAAGTACTTCTTTAATTTCCTTGAATATTGGAAGATGTTACTATCACTGATTCAAGGATTGTAGAAATATGAAGCATGTTAAAGATCCAATCCACCTTTTGCAAGACAAAATGTAAAGGTAATTTAGAGATTATTGTCTTATACCGATTGAGTTGACATGTATTTACATGTATAGTTTGTATGTCTGGGGATTACTGGCCAGCCATTGGCCTCTGACACTCCTCAGGAGCAGGTCCAGGTCATTGCTGTATCCTCGCAGGTCCCTCTTGATATTATTTATTTGGGCGTGGACACTCTCCCCTCCTTGTTCCCCCATGGTTCCCATAGTTGCTCGCCATCTTCTGAGCCATGGCACAGTGTGCTCCTCAAGGAGGTGCATCTTGGGCGGCACTGATTCGGTTGGAAAGTTGATTCTGAAGAAGTTTAGGTATTCCTTGATGTTTCTCTCTGTAGAAAAGATAATGAGTATAGGTACATTTTCTGTTATACATTCTTGGCTTAAAAATTCTCATGATGAATACATTTTAGGGCATATTAGTTACAAGTTTATGTTGTTGTACATGACAGATCAAGGGAGTGTATGCAATTACAGAGAGGGGATAATGCTCAAAATACCCTTCCTTGTAACAAGTACCAATATATTAAGTGCCTTCGGAGTTAAAATCATAATCGTTTATTTTTAAATATTAATTTATTCAAGTTTTTTAAGACCTTATTTTTACCTAGTTCATTTATTTTGTCATCCTTCAGAAACCCAGCTGTGTTGATGGCAACATGACATCGACCGAAGAGAGTGAAGAGATTGCGGTACGTAGCTGCAACCTGTTCTGCTTCCCTGATGAGTGGCTCGCTGTCTGGGCATAGCTGTCTCATGGTATCAACTACTCTTTCGGTGAGTCTGATGATGTTGTCGGGCTATAAGGATGCATGAAGATATGATATCAATTAGAATAGATTTATAGCCATTATTTCGGTGAGGAAGAAAATATTTAATTATCCATATACAGCTACATGTATGTTCTTTTCAACTTGCACGTTTGGTGCCATGCACTTGTAAATCATGTAGTAAAACGGTGCTATACTCACTTTGAGGCACTTATGGATGTGGTTGCCAACAAAACTCTTCCCATGGTAGGCCTGTCTCTGTACACGCATGTCTTGCAGGGCTTGATCCAAGCTCGCTGAGATCGCACCACTGGCCACGGATACCTTTGGGGACTTGTCCAGTGCAACTTTCTGTATTGGTAAGACAAAGAGAGACTTAATTATATCTGCTATACAAGATAGATTATTGGATTTAAAATGGGAGAGAATAAGTTGTTGTTTTATTGAATATTATACAGTGTATAAAAAGAAATCAATACATACCGCATCATTTATTTCTGAATCCTTTTCCTCGACAGCTTCTTGGAGAAGGTGGACTGGTTGGGAAGCAGTTTCCTCAGGATACAGGAGGATGAAGCAGGAAAGTTGCTCCATCAAATCCTTGCGCTCCTCTTCCTTCTCTGCCAACAAAGCCTTCAGTCTGTGCTGCTCCACCATCAAGACCATGTTTTTGGACAGGTTGTCTGGGTTGTCCTGCGGAGCAAGGTAAGCCACAGTCTTGAGGTCGAGCTGGTGACATGCCTTCTCCATACTATTGTAGTGCTTCAGGAACAACCCAAGACTAATGTGGAGTCCAGGAGGGCATACCTGCAAAGAAGAAAAAAAAAAGCATAATTGATAGTATGGAAAAGTGAATGAATCCATTGCATTTTTATTGAATGTTGAAAGAAAAAATTGGTCAAATGTGAAAATGAGATTTTATAACAATTTTTGTCATACCTGATCGATGGGTATTGTAACAAGGGGCTGACGCACTACGTTGAAGTGGTCCTTTGCACTTTTGGAGCCAGAGTGATGGAACTGGTGGAGGTGTTCCTCAAGACTTGCAAGAGTCCTACTCTGTCTTTCCCCTCTTTCAGTTGCTAGCTTCATCATGTCCTGCTTGCTGACAAGACAGTATAGGCAGCAATGACGACCTTGATAGAGGGGGGGGGGGGGGGGGGGAATGGATAATCATTAAAATTTGACCTGATGCAATAAGGGGGAAAAGTCATGATGTAGGATCAATTAAAGTCAATTATTTAATGATTTTCCTTTTTTCCATATCAAATTATGACAAAATAAGTTTTGTTCTAAAATTTGATATTTACAAGTACTTACCATTTGGACCCGTTAAGCCGTATATCTTCGTCAAATACTCATAGTCGCCGAAATGGAAGACTCGCAGCGGTCTGCCTCTGAGGAAGAAGAGAGGAATTGTTGCCTTTAATTATTTCATATCATTGAGGCCTTATAGGTTTTGAATTGCACTAATATATTGTTGTTTATCTTCATACCATTTTATTTGTTACTTTCCGTTATCATATTTATATACTTGTTTATTTTTTCATCTACATGTATATATTTATTTTCAATTGTTTGTATCGTTTTCTACAGAATTTGGGAAAGCCTCTGACTGCAGGATACTATCATCATTATTTTCAAATAAACAAGGTATGTAAATAAAAGACAGAAGACAATTGTACCTCCATGTTTTGGTTGCGAGTATTTCTAACTCTCTAGAAAAACCCTGGAGAGTCAGCTGGAGGTTGAATATGTTGTCTGTGCCGTTGAAGATGATGACCACAACAGTGTTCTGAACACTGTTAGGCTTGGAGACGTTACAGATCTGCAGCATCATCTTGAAGGACGAACCTCCTTTGTCCCCTCCAATCTTGAGCCATACTTCTCCTCCTGTGTCCTCGAAGGATAGCAAGTTGAGCCTGTGAAGAAGAGAGGACAAAATTCAAATTAAAACAAATATTGTAACATTCTTAAAGTTGTTTTGAGTATTTATAATTTTAGATTTTAGATTTGCTTGTTTCTATCCAAAGAAGCAATGTATGTTTTATGGAGTAATATTGCAGATAGTAATTAAAATAGTAGTGAAAAAGAAAAATCATATTCTAATTTATGCATCCATTGGATGGGTAGTGACTCACTTGTCGTATTCATCGAGTTGCGACATGACCTTTTCTTCCAACGAGGAAACTTTCACGAGTGGCGTTTTGATGATCTCGATCTCCTTCCTGTCCTCATTGTGGAATTGGAGGGGAATCCAATCCGCCTCCAGGTTTTCCCCTATGATTCTAGCCTCTTGTGCCCGAATTTTCTTTTCACCTTCTGTTTCGATGTTGTGCTCCTTGAGCCATCTGATAAAAAGGATGAAAAAAGGATGACAAAATTATTAACTGCTTGACTTTTTGGTTTCTCTCCTCTTCCCCGCAAAATGTATAGTTGTAAAATTGTAATGATTTGTCATAAAATGATATTGAATCTGTTATATGATAAAAGTACATACTACTACCACTGCCAAACATTTGTTCCTTACGATTTTAATTTTCTTGTCATCTTCCAGCTGAGGCGAAGCATTGACCTCATGGTGAGCAGGTCAATATCCTTGATCTTGATGGAAGACGGGTCATCCAAAGCCCCTGCCCTGTGAGCCATGGTGACCTCATGCTGGAATTGGGCAGCCGACCCATCTGAAATGTCATCCCTGATGCTGGCAAGTTGAAGGCTCCTTTTCCGCCTTGTCGATGGAGTGCTGTTTTCCGAACTCACACGTGGCTTGGTTATTAATTTTGTCACCAGAGGCTTTTCATATGTGAAGAAAGGCAGGAAAATAAGTTAAGAATATTTTCAAGGTAAGCTTGAGTATTGGTCAAACTGAATTTTAGTACCTAACCAAAACTTTCACCATACTATTAAAAATTAATTATTATAACGTTATAACTTACAAACAGCGAAGTAAGAGGGCTGTTATCATTAAAAAAGCAGCCGTTAAAACAAAATAGGGCGCCCTCTAAAACAAATTTATTTCAACTATTTCTTTTACAAAATTGTCAATGTGATGTTTTGTTAAAATAATGATTTAATATAGAGAGATCATCAACAAATATTAAAAAACCTCTTTGGTATATTTTCGTTAATGTGTAGGCATTTTATAGGTATTTGGAGAACGACGCAAAAGTCTCTAGTACTCTAGACATATAACAACATTTTTTTTAAATCAAATTTCACAACTATGGGAATATTTGAAAGGGAATGATTCTCATGTAAGAAGTTTTATTAAATGTACTTTCAAAATGGAATCGAAACCCACCAAAACCCTCGCAAATGTTTTTCCGGGAAGTGCCAATACTCAAGCTTAGCTTTACGATTATAGTTTACAGGGAAACCCCGTTATAATGAGGTAGTCGGGACTATCGATCTTGCCTCGTTATAAGCGAGCTCGATATAACGGGGTTTCCCTGTAATATTGTGTTCTAGAGTTCATGACCCAGTTTCCATCAGTGGAAAAATATAACAGGAAGTTGTTGGAGGGGGTATTCCGTATGGTACAAAAATGAAATTAAATTATTTAAATGTTGACAGATCAGCAAATTTTTATTCTTCATGATATCAACTAAAATTATATATTATGAGTACAGTCAACTCTGCCTAAGTCAAAGTCGCAATTTGAATAATCGCCTAAGTCAAAGGTCTATTAAAGTCCTCTTCTCTTTATATTCTATTGTTTTTAACCCCTCTTAAGTCGAATGTTGTCTAAGTCGCAGCTATTTCTTCAGTCCCAAGAGATTCGACTTAGGCAGAGTTGACTGTATAATTTCTGTGCTGTCATGTACAGTGAAACCTCATTATAACGAGCACATTGGGCCCATTGAATTTACCTCGTTATATCAGATCTCTTGTTGTATCAGGGCTAACAAATGATAACAAATACATAGAACCCGGACCTGTGAAATAACCTCGCTATATCAGGTACCTCGTTATAACAGAGCTCGTTATAAAGGGGTTCCACTGTATCATGTTCTTTAATCTTTAATTAAGTTCCTTTTGTTAAAAGTGTTTCATTATACCTCTGTCAAGGCATATACACTCCCTTGATCTGTCATGTACAACAACATAAACTTGTAACTAATATGCCCTAAGATTTATTCATCATGCGAATATTTAAGCCAAGAATGTAGAACAGGAAATGTACATTTAGAAACCTATACTCATTCTCTTTTCTACAGAGAGAAACATCAAAGAATACCTCAACTTCTTTCGAGGCAACCCAATACTGTTATTTAGCTTTAAATAAATCTATGTGTATTTAAATTTATATTTTTAAAATCTATCTTGAATACATGTACGTTAATACTAGCAGATTGAATTTATACAAAATATAGTTTTTTTAAAATATATGCTTACTTGTCCTCTTGTTCTGAACACAGCAGTGGCACCGTCATTAGAAGTAAGTAACTTTTCTCTGAGTATGACTGTGCCAATTTCCTCCTTCTGCTGAGGGGTGAGTTGTTTGATTAAGTTGTTGGTGGTATGTTTGTGAAGATTGTGATCATGTGTGACTGTTGATGTGGTACTGGAAGGATGGCTGTGTTGTGTTGCTCTGTCATATGTGAGGTTTATGTTGCATTGCTTGCATGAAACGTCTGATTTTTTTAGAATGTTATGAAAGTATGTGGGTGCTGGAGTGAGAGACTGGAAATGTACTTGTGAATGGCAGATGGGGCATGAAATATGTACACGAAAATCAGCCATGAACAAGGTACGTACACAAGACATGCAAAACAAATGTTCACAAGGTGTTGAGACAGGACAAACAAAGACACATTCACATATTCTGCAACAAAATTGGCTGTCAGTGGCTACCCCAAACCTTTCTTTGAAGGAATCTTCATTGTCAATGTCAATGTCAGCCACCCTTGAATTTCCATTCAGGGTATCTAAGGTGGCATGGAGGGAGCGGTCTATCCTGGGACGACCCGGGCTTTTTTTCTTTGATGGACGCCCCCCAACTGACATTTTTGTTGAAGTTGTACAAACTGTACAATTTTGGTTTCGTCTGTGTGGTGCCCAGATTGCAGTTGGCACCCATTTGTTCCTCGGAGATTTCATACCGGTGTAACATGCCTTACAAAATTGCTTGGGATGGATGTCGGGCTCATCGTCCTGAACTGAAACAAACTGACTTATCAAAAGATAATAATCACCAACTCTGTAGGATGTAGGGTGTTTGGAGAGCATTTGGCCACAAAGCCTACAAAGCTTTGTCAAATGAGTTAAATGCTCATCCAACCCTGGCCCCCCTCCCCCCTCCCCACCTTCACTGGGCTGACACGACATTGAATGGGTGGGACTACAGTTATATTGTTGCAGAGGATAAGTGAGTATGATGATAATATCAGATAATCGACAGATAAAAAAAGTAGGACTTATAGAGACAAACAAGAGTACTTAGAAAAACACTTGGACAACATGAAACAAGATGCCACCAACACCTAAAAACTCTGATCTGTTTATGATATTGTTATGAAATTATTGTTCAAAAAATGATGTAAAAATAGTGTAAAATCTCACCCCTGCCGTACGTAACATTGATCGTCATCGTACGGGGGATTCCAGGGAAGTTCGATGACGTAATGTATGATTAACATGACGTATATGTTTCATGCTTTCATATCTGATATCTCATTGGTCAAATCACCGGGCTAAATCTGTCTAAAAGTTCGTTTACCCAACCCCCTTTCCATGAACTTTTTGATTCCCGCGCCCGCGAAAGGACCTGGGAATGTAAACAAATGTCGCCCTCTCGCGGCCAATCTTGAACAGTCTAAATGATCACACGGCCTATGCGCGCTGCACATACGTGGGGGAGGGACTACAATTTGGCATCTCTAGGTTACACACCCCGCCCCGCTTAGATACAGTGCGTCGTTACCACGCTATGCAGCGCATTACGCGCGTATACGCGAGCCCTTTGTTGAATATTCATGATGATAATGATCACATGTCAGCTTGGCGCGAACACTGGCTGTGCATGTGTACTTCAGTGTGTGCATTGATTATGTGTATCATAATGTGTGTGAATATAATGTGTATGCTATAATGAATATGAATATTCATGAACAAAAGTTCAAAGACACTTTCTTTGTTTACTCACGATCTCGTAATTTGTGTGTAGTATATGAAATTATGATTGTGTACTAACTATTACTTTAAACTACATCAGTTATGTTTTGAAGTAACATTATCTCCAACTGGTTCAAGCGTGTTCATATGTATTCATGAATTATTTTTTAAGCATAAAGCAATCATTTTGGAAAGCTTATAAACCTATTTGAGTGAGTCGTTCATGGTCAAGCAATTATCTCAAATTTAATAACATGCTGACTTTCTTGTTTATTTTCCACAGAATATATCGATACATTCATGACTCTAATTCTGAGAAAGAGGAATAGGTGGGAGACTGGGAGTGAGAACCAGCAGAGTGGCGATCTCTTGATGATTTCAAATCAACGTTTGTTATTATTTGAATCGGAAGATATTCATTTATTTATATGGTTCGGAAACTTCTGATTTGTTAACATAAAATTATGTTTTATAACATAGTCATGTATTAATATGCTTAGCGTATTATCTTTTTATTGTTTGTCTTTCCTAGTATACTAATAAAATACATTCCCTTTATTTACCATTGAACTAATAAAACAACATGAAATGGATTAAATTAAAAGACTGTCAGATCCAATATGTTTGTGTTTTGTCTGTGGTTATTATGTGCCGCGTAAGTTTTCTGACTTGCGATCGTAACTTACAATCGATTGTATCTCTTTCAGCAACGGGGCCTATAGGAGTGATGACAAACGGAAATACATGTAGTACATTTTGGGATGAGAAGGAAGGGATATAGCTGGTGAAAACCGTGACTTCAAACAAATTTAAATGTGGTAGAGGTGGGCGGAACAATTATTAAGAGTATTATATGACACACAAATTGATATTTAAAAAAAGGACACAGACGACCAATACGTAAGGAATGTCATAAATTGGACTTTGTGAGGGTCAACAGAGGGGTATAGGGGTATAGGCTCAGGTTAGGTTTAACTCAACTTCGGATGCATTACTTTCGGACCGTGGGACAACGAAGGAGGAGGGGGGGGGGGGGGGGGGGGGGGGCGCAATTGAGGAGAACTTGGAGAAGATGATTGGGGCGTGTATATCATAATGGTTGGGTCAAGAACGGTGGTTATAAAAATAATTACGTTTGGATAATCCCCGGGGGGTCTGTCCTCATAGAAAGGGTTGTATCATGCGTGACCAAGGACTTGCGTGGTGCAAAAAATACACCCTATAAGCAAGTATGATTATCGGTAATTTGATACCCTAAGCAAGTAATCAATTTTTTGTAAAGCCCCAAGCAAGTTATAACTAATTTTTGATACCCTAAGCAAGTAAGCCGAGTTTTTGAGACCCTAAACGAGAAGTTCATCTTTTTGAGACCCTAAACGAGTAATTCATCAGCCTAAAAAAGATACCCTTTTTCCTGATTTTGAGACCCTAAAGGAGATGCTCGAGTATCTCGCCTGATCGTAAACAAACCACCCTAATTACTCGTTTTCTTGGTCACGCATGATACCCCCCTTTCAATGAGGACAGACCCCCCCCCCCCCCCCCCCCCCCCTTCCCCTGGGAATGAACAGTGTTTATGTTCCTACTTTTGAAGCATTGTTTGTCGAATTTATAAATGCAAGAACCCACTTTCATATCTCGACGCAAAAGATTGCTTTCGATTTATTGTTCCCACTTTAAGTTAATAATAAATTACTTACCTTGCATCGGATTTCATCAACACGAACCAGCCCGAATATCACGATGATGATGCCTACATACCAGTTCCTTTCTCTGTGCCAACTTCAATCGCATCAAGAGAGTCCCGTAAGTTTCGCTCTATACATTCACATGTTTGTAAAAACTTTCTATGCTACATAATCATACATGTTACGTCATCATAATACAGTGGAAACTTTGATAACGAAACCACGCATCTTACTGGTTATCTGGTGGCTCAAAAGCATTATTTTCGGAACTAGTAGATATGAATAAAATTGTACTTGAGCAGAACTATGAATCATACTTTTAAAATAAATGATTACTTATCATGTTACACATAAATTATTACTTATCATGCCTGTACATAATATTAAATTTCACTACATGTACGTTTTCACTCAATTGTGATACTTCAAGATCGGGTCGATGAAAGCAACATTTATGATGCCGACTCTATGAGCGCCACAAATGGGTCAAATATAGTCCTACTGGGTGATACAGCAACTTAGATAAGTTCAATCCACTTATTGGTACCGTTCATTGTAGTCATGCAGTTTCAAACATAATTAATAATATCTTCCATAATAAATTTAAATATTTCTTGCATCAATTTATTATCTATTGAAATAAGAATTTGATCATGATCCTGTGCAAAATATTGAATTCGTTTGTCAAGCATGAAGACTGAAAATACGCATTATAATCATGTACAATTAAAAGCACAAACAATGAATGGTCTACATTGAATCAGAATTTGCTATTACATGTATGCATGTATATGTGTGTTTATTTTTGCTTGTTTTCTTACACATAGTTTATTTCATTCAAAATACAATCTAAATCAAAAGTGCTGCTTCGACCAGCGTTTCTTGTTATTGACATCGTATTTAAACATCTAATATTTTCTTTAGAAAAAAGAATGAAGCAAAATTTAGTTTAACAATAGACACACACAAGCTATTGGTATAATTATATACTCTCCAATTACGTCATAAATATGAATTGGATAAATATTCATATGTTCACAAGTGCAGCGTTGTCGGACTGACATGGGGCACAAACACTCCTTGGAGGGGACACACAGTATGTTTTTCTTTTTGTTACTGTTGTCAAATCGATCTCCAACGAACCAGTCCACCCCCTCCATGACCACGAGACTGCAGTTACTATCAAATTGTAAGATCATTACGCAAGGGTGTGTGCTGTATTGGCTTTCTCAATACTTGTATAACTTGTAGAACGTAGAAAGGGGCCGTGTCCTGGAATGAAATGTAAAAAAAAAACAGGTGTTAAATTATTAACATATATTATGTGTAAACATGGTAAATCATCTGATCATGTAAATTAACCAAGAAAAACATGGCGCATCAAAGCCAAGAAAACATGGTACATCAAATGAATCATAGCTAGTCTAATCAAAGCAGAATTGTGTATTAGTACAAGTTCATTCTCACTCTCAGCATGAAGAAAAACGTACATTAAAAAAATACGAAACAAATCTAGCATGCAAGGAACAGCCGAAATCAGTGACTGTTGTTTCCACCTCAGGCCTCATCAGGCCTCCGCTCCAACGAAGCCAACCGTAAGTACGGGGGTGTATCCTCCACCCTGGTCCCCATCATCATCATCGTGCGCCAAGCGGCTCACACGGAGAAAAATATACGTCAACGTAAGACAGACAATTAACTACAGGCCATTGTAATAAAACATGCGACTGTGACTTACTTTTATCTAGAGATAGCAATATAGCTCTCAGTCTAGTCCAAGTTAGCATGCAGGAGATATTTTGAGTGAAAGATGATGCAGGTAGTGGACAGCTACAGGTACTTTCTCACATGTGTCGATGAAAACAAACGATCTCTTGTTTCAGTTGCATAAAGCAAAAATGTCTATAGAGTGCCGATTTGCTGGAATACATGTTCGCGCGACAACAGGCCCGATACGTAATAGACTACATACACTGCGGTGTATTCCGCTTCCGTAATGCATCACGGTTTATGAACACGCATTTGCCCTCTATACGCCAAGCGGCTCTTACGGAGAAAATGTATAGACGGCCGTTTTCCGAAATACGTTCACGCCATAATTTGCCAAATGCGCCTTCCAATCGGCGTGCATATCACTTCCGTAATACAGCGTAGTTTATTGACATGCATTGCGCACGATTGCAAGGGGAAGAGAGGCCGCTCGCGCTATATGCTAATGAGCTTCGCACCAAGTCTTAGTAACGAGCGCACTGTACGCTCCGCCCACTGCACAGTGCGATGAATGGAATGTGCAGAGATTTTGTGGCTTCGCGTATACCATGTTTTTGCCTATATTTTCTGCACGGTGGTAAGAAAAAACAGTCACAGGAATATCTTAATTTCTACTAAAGTAGAAAAGGTAAGGTCATACAAATTTCCAAATCTTATTTTTTAACAATAGTCTACATGATGACGCAAAAATTTCAAAATTTAAGCAAGTATTTTAGAAGTTACAAAAATTTACCAGACACCCTAGTGATGGCTTTGGATGTGTTGCGGCGCCGTAAAATTTGCACTTCACGTTAGCAGGACTTGACCAGCAGCTATTCCGCTAGCTAGCAGTGACTTGCAAGTGGAGAGAGTACCGTACTCCTGCGTCAAATGTCAAATGTTTGATCAAGTGGGTGGCCATATGATCAATTTTTATTTTAGCTTCAGATTTATCGGCACCATACATCCACTTGAGCTCCACATGATGAACATCCATCAGATTGAAAAAGTAGCCCCCTAAAATAAACAATTACTTCCTGCATTGGTCGGAGTTAAGGCCATTGTCATCAAAAGCCTTCCCTTTGAAAATGTTTGAGTCCTGAAAAGTCATATTTTGGATGAATAGAAGTAGAACCTCATGTAAGGCCATCGTTGAAGAATTTATTATAAATTATTTATACAGAACTGAGCAGTTTGATAAATGGATGATTACCTTCAACAGTTTACAAATAATACAAGAAAAACAACAGGAATGTTTCTGTTTTTTTATATGCTCTCACAAGAGTCACATCGTGGATAACATGATCCACATACATTGTACAATTTTAAAGCTGCTGCTCTCAAAAGCCTTCCTTTTGAAAAATAAATGTTAATCAAATTATAAAAATAAATGTTTAACTCCTATTTTCTAGGTGGACCAGGGTCTCGCAAGGGTCGCATCGTCGACGACATGATCCACATGTACGGATTTAAGGCCATCATCGTTGAGGACTTTCTACTTGCAGAACTCCCCAAGAAGATCCCCAATGCGGCTCCCCCAGACAGCATCAGAGAGACCATGTCTCTTGTAGCGGTAAGTAGAATAATTCATACACAACTTTTTTTCCTGGTATCACATCGCAATTTGCTATGCAGTTTTGCATGACTGCTGTACAAAGTATCTTTCGTGTAGCAGTTTCTTCCATAGAATTGTAATAAAATTTCATAGAAATATTTATCAATTGGCTAAAATTGAGCTAATCAAATTTGATGCAGGAAAATTATTCCCTGAAATTGATGGCAAATATTTGAATCCAATGTTTTATGAAAGTTCACCAGTGTGGGAGATTCCTCCGCTACTGGGTTACATGTTTCAGTGTGAACAGTGTGAGAACACCTAGCTTTCCCTTAACTTTTTTTTCAGGTGGCCAAAATTACACATCAAATATATATTCTTACCATAGACTTGTGTGTTGTAGAACCTAATTAGTTAGTGGCCAATAGCTTATTTCTAGTGGCCAAATGAAATTTCAGGTGGCCATTGGCACCCAGGCCACCGCTAAGCGCAAGCCCTGGAACATTTATTTAACCTGTTGCTTACTGGAACCGGGTGGGCTATGTACAAAGTCTATGGGGATTTCAGAATCTCAAAGCGAAGGGGTTTATTTTTAATTCAAGGGTCCTTATTTAATAAGGTTTCACTTGATGAAATATGTTTGTTCTGCATGATAAGCTTCTTAACCAGTTCCCTTCGAGTTTCGGAAATCCCCATAGACTTTGTGTACACAACCCACCTGGTTCCCGCAGTCAAGGGGTTAAGAACACAATTTAAGATAATGTTACTAATGGTTGTGACAACCCTTGCATTAATTACAGTGTGGAAGCCCCTTTTATTTCCATGTGAAAGCAAGCCCCTTCAGAAGGTCATGATTCCAAATAGTTGCCTGTGTGAAAGAAACTTTGCTTTAAATAATGAATGGTTACAAATCGATATTGTTTTACTCGTGTGAAAGCCCCCTTGCCATTACAAATAAGTTTTTTTCTCTATATGAAAGTCCCTTCACTGATTACAAATATTTTGTTATGCCATACGTTGTTTTGTCCATGTGAAAGCGCCTTTGATAATTAGAGAAACATCGTTTTGCCGTGAGCGAAATTTCGCACCGGGTGAATAATTGTATAAATGCACAATTAAACACGCTGTGTTGTTTTATTATTTTGAGGTCTATAACTCCACGAAAAAGAGATTTGAAGCCCTTATCAATGATTTCAAATCTATATCGATAATGAAGACAAAGGGCAAACAAAATTTCACCTGTGTTTCAACATGTTCTAAACAAGTCTGGATAAAAGTTATGCTACTGATGAGAATTTGGTTCATGTTTATTCCGTGTGGAACAATACCGAAATTGATTTATAATTTGAAGGGGCTACTTTTAAATCTGATTTAGATATCTACAAATATTTATAAACAGAGTACCATAGTAGATGATAATTTTAGGGGCGACCTATTGATGTCATGGGGCTCTTTTAAAAGGTTTGTACAAACCATGGTTCAAACCGTGGTATGCCAATTGTAAACTGATGGTGAGAGAATGTAAATTCCTTACTTGTTAACAATGTTGATGGTACACATTCTCTCTCCATCAGTTTACAATTGGCATTCCATAGATGTAGACCACGGTTTGAACCATGGTTTGTACAAACCTCCTTGGTGAATACGGGCCATGTTTCCTACCCTGGTGTGGAAGCCTCTTCAATAGCAATTCAACCCAAGAGCACCTGAGGGTGGCTGATACATTTTGCATGGTCCTATCCTGGTGTGGAAGCCTCTTCAATAGCAATTCAACCCAAGAGCACCTGAGGGTGGCTGATACAATTTGCATGGTCCTATAGATCTCTGGAGAAATCAAGTGCTACTTAATGTGTCAACATCAATACATACAGCATGCACAGGATACTGTGGGATGGGTTGGGTCTACATGCTAACTGCAGGGAATAATTTTCCTGGTATCGCATTCGCATCGCAATTTGCTGTACAATTTTGCACAAGTGCTATACAAAATATCTTTTGTGTAGCAGTTTTATTACCATACAAGTGTACAGAATTTCATTTAACATACTTATCCATCGGCTGAAATTGCTAATCAAATTTGAGGAGGAAAATTATTATAAGTCAAAGAAAATCAAGTTTAGCTTTTTGGAGCTCTTTAAAAGCTAAATTTGTCTCTCTTTTATTGTTGAGAAAAACTCCCCCAAACAAAATTAAATTAAAAAATGTATCACATAGTGAAGGCTCAGACCTACAACATGGTACATGCAAAACTAGAGCAGGCTGTTACAAAAAACGGCAAAGAACAATGTAGTTCCTTTAAAACCCTTTTAAGTGCCGGAGATTTTAATGCTCTGCATTTGTGTGCATTGTATCTCGCAAAAATGCAAGTTTGGCACTTAAGGAGTTAAACATAGTTGTTTGCTATATTGACGTACATTGACCCAGAGTAGAAACATTTATAAATGTTAATATATTCTTATGGAATGTTTCATAAAGCGTTTGGAGAGAATTTAATGTGGATACAGACAGGGTTTACACAGGGCCTGCAAAACTTGGAAAGTCATGGAATTGGACTTTTGTGTTTTCCAAGCCTTTGAAAGACAGTGAAATTGTAAAATGTGACCTCGCACCACAAAACGACAAATAAGTCGGGAAAAACACTCTCAAAATGAGCAGCCAAGATTTAGAACATGGCTAAATCAGTTTTAAAGTTAGGGAGAAAACGGGCCGTTTCAAAGATCGGCGTCCATTCAAGCACTGTAATCTGATCATATTCATTTGATTATATATTTCAACATGATTTCAGATGCTCACAATTTCACCAATAGGTAGATTATGATACCCTCATTTAGGAAATACCAAAATCCTGATTTTCATATTTTAAACAAAATTTGGCCATATCAGCTAATAACAGACAAACTGCAACGGCGACATAACGGTCGTTTTGTGGTGTAAGGTCACAAATGATCTCTTTGGTCATGGAATGCCACATGGACTTTCATTTTATCTGCATTTCTTCAGTACTGGAATGCAACCAGTTAGTTTAAAAAAAAACTGAATGAATTTAAGTCATGGACTTTGACTGAAAAGTAAGCTCTCTGGAATATACTTATTTTAAGGCAAAATAAAAAAATGTGTAATTTAAACCAACAAAATCACTTGTGAACAATTTCTTTGAAAATACAGTCTCAATTTATAATAAGTCTCAAGTATTTCTCCAAGATGCACGAGCTAGATTGAAAATCCTTTGTTGAAGAGACCCATTTATTACATACATGTCCTTCTTAAATGTCAGATGTTTGCCTCCTTGAGTTGCCTAGCAACCGCCCATCACTCAGTCTTGCTCCGCGAGCCCCCGGTGTTGTAATTCCTGTCACACGCTTTTAAAAATGCGCTAAGTGCTTGAAGATTTAATGAAATGTGTCTACTACTTCCTATGTAGATAGATTGTTTCAACAGGATGTGACTGGAGAGATATATTTTAGTAAAGATTTGTTTTTGTGTGCGCGTAGACGGCAGTTAGAATTTAAGAAATTCTTCACTGCAAAATAGTCGATGTTTTTCTTTAATTTTAAGAAACTTAATGTTTTCCCCCTATTTTAATGTTATTAAAAGGTAGAACAAAATTAGGAGTTGCCAATTTGTTGAGGGAAATATTGATGAACTTTGCCTTGAAATAGCTCTTGTCCTTAATGGGTTTAAAAAGCGCTAAGTGCTCGAAGATTTAATGAAATGTGTCTACTACTTCCTATCAAGATTGTTTCAAACAGGATGCAACTGGAGACGTAATGTATACCTGGTTTACCCGTATGGTGTTAAGGGGGTATCTCACTGAGCGGCGAATGCTTGCGAGCTTAGCGAATTTGGGATTTCGCCAGGATTCGTAAAAAAGGTTGCAAAAAGTTTGTAAAAGGTTGCAAGAAAGTTCGCAAACAGTTTTCATTGTCGCAAAGAAATTTTGAACATGTTCAACATTTCTTTAAAATATAAGAGGTATATGAGAAATGTGGAAGCTAAAAGTAATTTTTGTGGAGTTAGACACTTTACAGGTGCACCTTTAACCCCTCTGATTGCCAAGGTCAACTCTAGGCACAATAATCAGATAATTTCTATAGATTCACTGTTTAACCTGTTGCCTAATGGAACCTGGTGGGTTGTGTAGAAGGTCTAGATGGATTTCTGAATCTCTGAGGAAACTACTTAACGCACACAATAGATGAGTGGGGAACGAATCGTAAGTAGACAGTTTGTTTCTCACCAAGATTACATTCATTGATTTGCAATTGTATGAATGGTGGATTAAGCGATTCATGTCAACTTGTGTGGAGAGCCGAGTCCAATTGATCCTCACAATCTAATTTGACACTAAAGAGGTTAAAGTGGCTGTAGCCTGGTGATGCTGCACGCAATCGCAGTAAAGTTCATTCAATCATGATAAACACGTTCATTCTTAGCTGTATTATGCAACAATTGATTTGATTGGTTACCTAGCAACAATCATTACGGTTACGTCAAGCAGAATTTGTGTACTTTTATTTCAAAAGCAGCTGAAAATAAATTTTCAGCTGCTTCTCAATAAAAAAATCATCTTCTATTTTGTGAACATGACGTAATTCGAAGAACATTTTTCTTATCTCTTCATTCGCAGAATTATATTGTTGATAAATTAGAGGAGCCAATTTCATGCCTAGCCGACTAGAAAATTAATATTTTCATGAAAAGAACGATATTAAATTCATCATAAATTTGCTTCAGGGTAGAGTCTTATTATTGAAAAGAATGAAAAATGGGCAGTTAATTACTAAGTAGACTTTTCTATAAAAAAAAGGAGTTCCTGAACACTTTCAGATAGGCAGCATTATCCCGTCAAGGACTTGTAAGAGCTATTTCTATCAAATTGATTTGTTAAAACTTAAGACAAATATAAAATAATTTTGCCACAGAATTTGCCAATTTGAATGCCAAAATCTGATTTGAAAATATGACAATCTGTTGCCAATTTAAGGATTTCCTAAATTGTAGCGATCTATGCAATAATAACAATCATTGAACAATAATGAAAGCAGGTAGAGTAACACAATATTAGAGCTAAACATATTGAGAAATGTATGAGCACTCTTTCTTCTTGTACACTTCATATTTACTAGTTATCTTCTTGCTGAAGAGTAAGATGTTACCAAACCACAATTATAATGATTTTTATTATTGCATAGCTCGCTACAATTTAGAAAAATCCTTAAATTGGCAACAGATGGGTTATTGGAGAAAGAAAAGGCATTTTCTAGATGATAGAGAATTAGTTTTGTCAAGAAACAGAAACAAGATTTTTGTGTGACTATGAAGAGAATAACTTCATTATTCAGCTTCATATCAAAGTCTTGAATTACTTTCTTGCACCAAAATAGAGAAAATTATCTAGTGCTAGACAAAAGGAGTTTTGAGTTTGTTGCAGAACAATAATGACATTTAATTTTCGAGGCCTGCTTGAAAATAGCATGTTGTGCTGTATTAACTAAAATTATGATTTTCTGTGGCTATTTTTGGCATTTTGGGGGCTGTTTATTGTGTAAGTGTTTATTTATTTATTTGATTGATTGATTGATTGATTGATTGATTGATTGATTGATTGATTGATTGATTGATTGATTGATTAATTTTTTTTTTGGGGGGGGGGGGGGGGGGGGTTGGACCACTATACACATTTATGTATCATACCACCACCCAAAAATAATATTCTTATATAAATGAAAGGTAACATCTTTATAGTCCACTCCACCAACAAGTTCAGAAAAATATGTTTCCAGAAACAAATGATATTTAATCGGAAAACGCGTTCATGGGTCTGCATACAAACACCCTTTTGTCTAGGGCGAACGCATCATCCGGGATTCTATTGTCTCCAAATGAATGCGTGAATAGGCGCAATCACAGGCGTTCGGCGCATCACGGAACCATGAGGTCATGTTGGTTCCATAAGTGGTGGAAATTAATTGTATTGTTTATGTACATTATAACACAACCCTTTGCAAAATGTTGAGCATCTATTTAATATCACAAAAGGTACCAGAACATAATTATGTGTTGTTCTTTGCCTGGTGGTCCCCTTTAATATTGCCACAGGAAAGAACGTTGAATGTTTCCAAGGTGGGAGTAAAAAGAGCAAGTCAGACACAGTTTGTACATTTGTGTTTCCATTGAATGGGATAATTTAATGCCTTTTGTAGAGTGCTTTTAAAATGTGAATATGCCATACAGTACTGTACATATCCGTATACGTATGCTATCCAAAGTAGATATTAAAACAGTGCATACCCAGGTATGTTTTAAAATTGTAAGCCTATCGAGGTACTTGCAATTATACGGCTCCTGCTTACAGCTGTTGAGCGCTACAGCCTACAGGCTGTTGTAGTGTACATTTAGTAGTACACAGTGCTGAACTATTGACTCCCAGATGCACCCTATACCACTGTCATTTACCCTTTTTTTCCTGATTCTAAAGTGAAATCTGCAACAGCAGGTGAATTATTAAGGTGTAACAAAACCACTTACGTTCCAGCAGAAAGTGCATATTTTGTAAAATCCCAAATACTCTGTCAGCATATTGTTGAAGATTTCACCATTTTCATTGTCAATGTTTTCCCGACGCCTATTATCGGTCGATGCAGAAGCACCATATTATCCCTATATTGCTCTCAATGTCAATAGTTTTCTTAACCTTACATAATTCTACATGTATTACATGTATGTATAGTATGCTTACAGTATGTAAGCATACAAATTACAGTTCTAGATCGATCACAGTAAGATAAATTCATGCAGACATTTTGCAATATTTACATTCTGTACCCTGTTGACATACATGTACATATGATGACATAAACGGTACCCTGGGGTACCAGATGAAAATCCGCCATTTTGTTTAATTATTTATTTAATTTTTAGGGCTGTACTGTGGGTATAGCGTGCAACAATCGCGCGCTGCACTGCATGCACAACGCAATAGCTGCGGTACGGTTGGACGCAAGATGGCGCTACACAACGCGGGATACCGGGGTACAACGGTACCCCGGGGTACTGCGTGTGTCATCATAATGTATGAATTGAAAAAAGTTTATGAATAGAACATGCATACTATGTGTGAAAGTGCAGCTGCCTGCATGACATGTAACCTACATACGTATGCATATCTGTATGTATTGTGTCATTATACATCATGCACATGCATGGGACAGTACAGAAGTGTACTCTACAGTACATCTGATGAGTACATTTACCCATTCCGGACTGGTCCCGAAAATACTTGTGCTTGGGTCTATGGAGAGTACATGTTATGTAGCAAAATCAGACAGTCTTGAACAGGTGTATACATGCATTTTATAGAGGCACGGATTTTCCGCGATCGCGGAAAATCGCGGAAAATCGCGGAATTGACATTTTGAAACGGAAAACGGAAAAAAAAAAAAAAAAAAAAAAAAAAAAAAAATAAGATTTTTTTTTTTTTTTTTTTTTTTTTTTTTTCTTTTCTTTTTCGGGGCCCGTTCCGAAAAAAACGAAACCCGGACCCGATGGTGACGGTCGGGAACCAGTGTGACGGACTGAACCAACTCAGCCTTAATCATTAATGAATAAATGTTAAAGATATTTACTCTCTGCCTCTGGCCTGTGGTAAGTCCTTCCTGATATCAGGCATAACACATTCCCCCCAAATTTTGATGATTTGTGGGTGAAAATCATGATTTTACCCTACTCATTGAATTTTGTATGGAGTTCTATGTAAACGGAATTTGCAGTTTTTCACATGTACAAAGTCTATGGCAAAACGGAATTTCCGTTTTTCAGGCAGGTAAAAACGGAATTCCAGATTTTCTGAAACGGAAAAGGCCTTTTTTTGAAACGGAAAATCAGTGGCCCTAATTTTATCTCGTATATTTGTCAATGCACATGTGTTTAAGTACACATTGTAACAGTAAATTTTATGAGACAAACATGATACACTCTTAATGCATGCACACAATGTGCATGTTCATGTACATGGATATCGTACATGTATACAACATGTACGCAGTCCGTACACTAGTGCGTACATGCACATTGCACTCAGATAGTATGCATGATCTAAGAAAGATTAATAGACCTTTCGTAATATTTACATATTACCCACATACATAGGGTGCATACTGTATTGTGACTTACAGCATACAAATGTGTGCGCATACATTTGTACAATGTAGTTTGTAAGCTTACGAACACTGCGCATGTAAAGTGTACATGTACACTGACGTTCATATAAGTACTGAATGTATGTAACTTGTATCCTACTAGATTTTTGCCATCTCCATAGAGTCAACAGGTTCCCATCATGTAGAAAAAAGGTTACTAGACTTGATCTAATGAAGATGTTAACCAATTGCAAGAAATATTTCGTGAAATTATTTATTTCTACGAAAAACAAGCTTTAATCCTACTGTAACTAGAAACAAATTATTCTTTTGTAATTAAACAACTCGCATGGCATTAACCCAATTGGCATTCCCTTCAAGTTTCTAAAATCCCCATACACTTTGTACACAACCCATCCGGTTCCTGCAGTCAATGGGTTAAGTCTTGTGCACAATTCAGGGAATAATTTTCCTCCTCAAATTTGATTAGCAATTTTAGCCGATTGATAAATATTTCAAATCAAATTCTGTACATTTCTATGGAAGAAAACTGCTAAACAAAATATATTTTGTATAGCAGTCAATGCAAAAATGCATAGCAAATTGCGATGCGATACCAGGAAAATTATTCCCCGCGATGTAGAATGCATGGTTAGATTTTAAGATATGTTTATTTTCAAGACGTTCTTTTAAAAGATTGGCCTCACCATACAATTTTACTAGAGATTGACATAATGTTTATCCATCTGTCGTGAATAGTAAACCTAGAGTGGTCAAATTGTATTGACAGCTTTGGACATGCAGTGGGGCATGCATGCAGTGTACACTGTGAGCTTCAAACTGTATAAACATCGTTCTAATATATGTGACGGCTATAGCAAAACCCTGCACTTGTCGGTAATTCATGCTTTGAAGAGATTGGCATTTCAACTTCACATAATGTGTGTAAAGGACTTATGATTGTAAAATTTAAAAATCATATCTTCCCCAATTATTGACCAATTAGTTAAAACAAAGCATGAAATGAAAGCTTATGATGAGGCCTCTTTTGCATGGTTCAAAAATCTTAATTTTGATTTTTACCGACAAGTGCAGGGTTTTCCTATATATCCAGTCACATTTATTTTTAAGACGTTCTTTTCAAGATTGGCCCCGCCATACGATTTTACCACAGATGATTGACACATTGTTTATCCATCTGTCATGAATGGTAAACGCTGAGTGGATTGACAGCCTTGAGCTGGCAGTGGGGCATCCATGCAGCGTGCACTGTGTGAGTTTCTCTAGGCCAAATAAACATACAGACCATGGTAATCATAGATATTGTACACACATTAACCATACAATACATGGTTATTTTTGTGTGTGGCAAGCTATATCTCCAGTGTCTGTTTCCTCAAAACCCATCATTGCGCTCTGTATATCATGTAAACCCTGAGGGGATTGACGGCCTTGAGCTTGCCATGGAGCATCCATGCAGTGTGCATGGTGAGATCCCAACTGTATCATCAGACCTTGGTAATCCATTATGTTCTACCATACACTGTACACTGTCAGTATACAAATTACAATACTTTAACATGTGCATGTAACATGTACCCACATACAGTACTACTCCCTAAAGTAGTTCTACAAAACACAAATATACTGTACACACGTAATTTATTTTTGTGTGTTTGTTTAAGACATTGGTAAACCATAGTTTAGTAAGCAACACGTTAACATGTGCATGTAACAACATGTACTCATATCTAGTAGACTCATTTTTATCAAACACACACACACAAATGTACTGTATAGCAGGGTAGGAAATATACAGGGGCTGAGGGCAAATTTGCCCCCTAATTTTCTAAATAGTCCCCTGAAATAATGAGGTAGCCCCTAACACTACCATAGGGTATTATGTGAAATATTTTGTCATATCCATCAGATTGAAAAAGTAGCCCCCTTAAAATTAAAAATTAATTCCTGCATTGCTGTATAGATATTTTTAGCATATGTTGTATTTATTGTATGCATTCAATTGTTTTGGTGGGGCAAAATGTGTGCATTTTGGACTACATGTGCAGCCCTGGATATGGGATACTCAATGCAGCTTGACTACTGTGAGATTCCAGGTCATAGAATAAACATTATGCCATTTCACAGATAGTAAGACCTTTGTACACACAACACAAACACACAAACACACACTTGTAAACATGCATCTAACATCTGCATGCACTTGTCAACTACATTATTTTAATGATGAAAACAATAATAATGTACATTGTATGTATCCATACCTGCCTAGTACTTACACACATAGACACACACCAGTTTGTTTTCTTATAACACACACACAAACACGCATGTACTGTATACACTTGAGACAGAAATGCTTTAAAAGCTATTTTGCATAGCATGTGTCCTGTGGCAACATGTGTACATGAATTCATACAGCCTATGACAGGAAGGAGTAATTGTATTGACAGGCCTATAGGCATGCAATGGGGCATGCATGCAGCTTGCACTGAGTGAGCTTCCACTTTTCCAGGTCAAACATGATCATTATAATGCCATTTCACAGTACTCTGTCAGACCTTGGTCAAATCAATATACACATGCTCATGTTGTATGTTTACATCTTTTTTTCAATCAGTATAATGTTCATACAGTGTATGTACCTGTTCACTGTACATATTGTCCACATACAATAGGGCCTACACTATGTGCATGCCTTCATGTAAATGCACTTTTACACACACAAATATAATATACAGTACATAAATCAAGATTTTATTTGCAATAAGATGCATGTAAAATGTATGCATGCATATTTTGTGTGTCTGTGTGGCAAAATATTTACATTTGTTTATGTGGAATGAAATTCTCAGTAGGCCTGGAAAGATGTATTGACATGCAGTCATGGGCAGGGTCACCTGCATGCAGCTTGCACTGTGTGAGCTCCCAGGCCAAATAAACAAAGTAGCATGCCATTGCAGATGAGCCCTCTGAAAAATCAGATTGAAACTCCACATGAACACACAAACACAAGTTCACACACATGCCTAACCTTTTTACAATGCTCCTTGTGTGAATCAGAATGTATTGTCAGATATAAAGGTGTTTGTAAGGAGCTTTTTCATATGAGAAATGCAATTTAATCCGTTCCCTTTGAGATTCTGAAATCCCTAGATACACTTTGTACACAGCCCACCCAGTGTCTGTAGTCAAGGGGTTAATAGTCACATAATGTCTGAATTTATGAAATTTTCAGAATCTATGCAAAAGGGCCTTGTTGCAAAATTGCTGCTCGCATTTGAGCAGCACTTAGAAATATTAGTTGGTCAGTGAAAAACGTTTGTGTAGCGCTTCCTTTAATAAAAGTACAAGTCTACTACATTAATATCTTGGTTAGATCGAAGCAGACCTGTATTTTGTATTCAATACACATTGTGTGTACATACATAGAAAATGACAACACATTACCAAGCCTCCACTCAACTTTTTTTCTGTACTGGCCCATTTGGGCAAGTAAGTAAACTTACACATTTTGAAAGTTTACTTGCCCCAGTATAAGATTAACTTTTACTTCTTACTTCGTTTATGAGATGAACACTTGAAATTTCATTGTTATCTAGCTAGTAGTTGCCCGATTGGGCAAGCAAACTAAACAGTTTATGAAATCGAACTTGCCCAACACCAATTTTGACTTGTCCTGGGCAAGCTGGGAAGTGCTAGTGTCAAGCCCTGGTGTAGTGCTACCTTTTATAAGAATACAAGTCTAACTACTTTAATATCTTGGTTAGATTGAACTACATTAATATCTTGGTTAGATCGAAGCAGACCTGTATTTTGTATTCAATACACATTGTGGGTACGTGTGCATTTATGCGGCATACACAAGATATAATGCTGCGCCCATGCAGTGTTGAGTGAAGGTAAAAGTGAAGTGGTGTAATAAAAAAAGTCTCGACTTTCCTAGACATGTCTGGAATAGCAAATCCCGGGGATCAAGCCCAATGTAATGAATGTTACGCTGCCTGACAGTGGGGGGTAGGGGGGGGGGGGGAGGGCTTGGTGGGGGGGAGACTAACTGATTGATTGATGGTCCGTCCACATTAAATGCAGCAGGGTACATACTAGTATTGCTTGACTAAAACGTCTTGTATAGGGCCAAAGCCAAAAGTAGTCAACCCAAGGGTACAAATTTCAAATTGAAAAAATAATTTTCTTTCATGTATCATAGGAAAGGTGAGTATCTGCAGTTTCCGGAACTGTGTTCGGCTAAGCATACCGTCTCTCGGATTTCCTGTAATACACTTTTAAATAATGAAAAGCGCCCTCACAGCGCGACGGGACGGAATTTTGAAAAATTTGATTTATAAAAAAACTAAGATTCATTCTAGAAATATAGAAGTGTTTTTGGATAGCTCATGCATAAGACAATTGTACCACATCCATTTCGTATAATACTGCCCTCTTTAGTTGGGCAAAAAATTGCCTTATTCTGACATTTTTCCGTCCCGTCGCGTTTTGACATCCATTTTTTAGCGTCACTCAATTTTAGAGCAGTTATTTATTGCCATCTTCTCTGAAGTATCAATGAATTCATGCCTGAACACTTTTATGAGGTTAGAATTTCATTTCCTCTTTTCAGAAAAATTCTACGAGGCTTTGACATTTTCGCGACGGGACGGAAATTGCGCGACGGGACGGAATTTAATCCAGATTAAATCCCATTTTCAATGCAATTTCATCACAAATTTTCTTTCTTCTGCATAGTTGAAAGAGAATAAAAAACAGTTTCATGTATTTTTGCTTTAAAATGAACTAATTTGCTAATTAACTAAAATTTATTTTGAGAGGAAAATATTCACATTATTTGGGTGGGAACCCTCCTCCATAAGATATGTACAGCAGTGCTTCCACACTTACTATAAAAACTTTTTCAGATTTTTTTTTAAAATTCAGTTTATTTTGAAATCCAAGCAGCAAATGATAAAAAATGCTATTTTAGCTAGTAGTATGTAATTTTTATCTTAAAACATTAATAAATCTTTTTTAAAAAAGGAAATAAATTTGTATACAAAAAAAATGCCATTTGTTTTGTACATGGTCCAATGGGTAAAATTTGTAATTTTCTCTTTTTACTGTGATATCAATACTAAATATGCTTAAAACTATTTTGTATTGGCCATTAGGTGAAATAAATGTTTAAAATGGCAAAAAAATTCATGAGGGATTGAAAATTATTGCAATTGAAAAATTTGCCATTTGTTTTGTACATGACCAAATTTCCGTCCCGTCGCGTTTCCGTCCCGTCGCGCCGACACCACATTACAAAAATTTTATTTAAAAAAAAATTATTGATATGGAAGCTTAGCTCTTTCTTGTGTTGAGACTGAACATTCATACCTTTCTTATGATGCATGGCAGGATTTAACTAGGATTTAACTTTTGATAGAAAACAACATTGTTTGCAAAACAAAAAATTGTGTCATTCTATCGTTCCGTCCCGTCGCGCTTCAAAAACATGTAGTTACCATGGCAACAGACTCATACATTTTTCAATTTTTCTGTTTGATAATATTCATCACTTTACCCTGTCCATGTAACAACCAAATTTTATCCAGTCACATCTTTATTTTTGTTTGTATGATCAAAATAGCTATCAAATTCCGTCCCGTCGCATTTGCCCATACTTTTGGCTTAAAGTTTATATTCTCTGCATTGCCTAGATAGGGGGGGGGGGGGGGGGGATACTCACTGATTGGTTGATGGTCCGTCCGCATTAAATGCAGCAGGGTACATACTAGTATGCAAGACTAAAAGGTTTTTGTATATTCTCTACATTGCTCAGAATGCATTTGTAAGTTCAAACTTGTACCCTACTTTTGCATGTAAAATGCTCTCAAACAAAATGAATGTATTAGGCTACCAGACTGGAGCGGGGGGGGGGGGGGGGGGGGGGGGGACAAATTGATTGATGGATGGATGGAGTGTCAACATTAGCAACAGGTACATACTAGTATGCTTGATTACAAGCGTTATTATTCCCTGCATTGTATGTTTAAACTCTAATCTCACTTTTGAAATACATGCTATCAGACAAACTAAATCTAAAGGCCCAGTCTAATACAGACGATTTTCACGGCGAATCGCAACGATTTGACGTTCGTCGAGAAAATCGCTTAGGTCGTGTTGCATCGTATTACATCGTATCGGTTCTTCCCCAAAACCATGGGCGTAGATCTGTCATTGATACCCATTCGACTGCCAGGGGTGATCTATCCATTCATCCCCCTGATAAATAGGTATTACGTAAGACGCTATGCCCATGCCTATAACCGTGGCTAAATCGAGTCGATTCGTTCTAGTAAATCGTTGCGAGTCGTTGCGAGTCGCCGTGAAAATCGTCAGTATGGGACTGGGCCTTTAGGCTGCTTAAAAGCAGCGATGAAGACAAATTGATTGATGCATCGTCCAGGTATACTCTTAGTGCTAGACTGTCATAATTTATTTTCTACAGTGTATACATGGTTCATGTTGTATACTTTGTCTTACCTCTCGCCCTCCTTTTGATGTCAATAATGTTTATATTACAACATGGGTGGAATTCACAAAGGAGGTTTGTAGGAGGTTTGTACAAACCATGGTTTACATCTATGGAATGCCATTTGTAAACTGATGGAGAAGGAATGTAAACTCCTTACTTGTTAACAATGTGGATGTACAATTTACTTGTATAGGAGCAGCATTCTATAGATAGATGTAGATCATCATCAAACCATGGTTTGTACAAACCTCCTACAAACCTCCTTTGTGAATTCCACCCAATGAATGTTAGGCTGCTTGACTGCAGCCAGAGTAGACACATTTATTGATGGATCACCCACATTAACCCGTTGCTTACGGGAACCGGGTGGGCTATGTACAAAGTCTATGAGGATTTTAGAATCTCGTAGTGATTGGGTTAAATGCAGTAGTATGCTAGACTACATACTACTGTAAGTAATAATTTATTCTCTACATTGTGCTTGCAGTGTGTCCCAACTCTTACCCTACATTTGAATAAAATACCCGAACAAAATTAATGTGAGATTACCTTAGAGCAGCGGGGGGGGGGGGGGGGGGGGGGGGGGGGGGGCAAATTGATTGATGGATGCTCCTTCCACAATAATTGCAGCAGGGAGTATGCGAGACTGGGCAGGTGAATTAATTTTCATAGACAAAAAAGTGTAATTTACCCTCTTCATTGTACATGTATGCATGCATTTTTATGTTTGAACTCTAAATATTTGAATATTATATTACAAATGATCTCTAACGGTGTTATGTAAGGTTTCCTGACATCAGTTGTTGTGGGGGTAGGGAACAAGGAAGAGGGGGGGGGGGGGGGGAGGGGTTGTAGAAAGCTAAATTTGTCCCAATAAATTGATTGATGGATGGAACATTAAATGCAGAGACCCAGGCATGCTTTTAAATAAAGTTGCTTGCGTACAATGTATTTCTCAAACATGATGTATTCACCCGTTGCTTACAGGAACCGAGTGGGGCTATGCACAAAGTGTATGGGGATATCAGAATCTTGAAGGGAACACATTAACATTGGCTGACGATAGTAGATATATGGGGACATGGGCTGAGTCTATGCAAACACATTGATTGATTGATTGATGGATCGTCGACATTAAATGCAGCAGGGACCCATGCAGGCATCCGTATTAATGTTTATTTGTGTATTACATTTGTTTTCTAGATTGCATACTACAGTATAGATGTTATACCTAACCTTCAACTTACTTCAACATGTACATTATGTGTTTTTCAGAATCAAATCTACCATATTGATGAAAATGCAGGGTTACATGCAGGCCTGGTTACATGTCATGAGCATTGAAATTTTCAAATGTACAGTCTCAAAGGCAAGTGTGTGTTGTTTTTATTGCACATATTACATGACAGCTGTTTCTTGCAAAAAATGATAGCATGTTAATCTCAGAAAGAACCAAATTTTGATGGTCACATCATATCAGGGTAATTATGCATTTAGTTGATGTGACAGTCACAAAGCAGTTTGACTTGTGATGGCATTTGAATCCGGCATGATCGTGTGGGAGATATGTCGCTTAGAGTTTGTTTTGCTTGGGCAAATTGTGCGCTGAGTTTCTTTCCCTACAGGGGTTGGACATATTTATTCCTCTAATGATGGGCATCTCATTTAGTGTCTGTCATTCCCTCCCATCTTACAGTGTTGATAGTCGTTATGTTCAGACTGTAGCAAAATCATTCCACTATCGTTGAAGATGGTGAAATTTATACATTCCCCCCCCCCCCCCCCCCCCCAAGTCACAATCGGTTCTATAAGACATGTTGACATGCCCATTGGTGTTGACAGCTGACATAATCTATCAGGGTGGCCTAGAGTTTGTTTTGCTTGTGCCCGCTGAGTTTCTTTTCCCACTGGACTTTGACAGATAAATATTACATACTTCTGATGATG